>JASAMV010006742.1:0-21829 GCA_030248065.1 Rhynchonema sp. JSB1_4
GAATAAAAAAAGAAAAGGTTTCAGAAACCTGGCCATTTTTTTTTATGATTTTTTAATAGTATAATTTTAAGCATCTGTGGTGAATGAAATAAGTTGTCAATTACAAATAAAAATACTCTAATTATCAAGTTTTTTGTTTGTGCTCCCCAGTTTTCAAAACTCCTACACAGCTCAAGCACAATGTTTACCACCAACATGCGCAAGGCAGCCATTCCACAGCGCACACACAACTCGACCACACACAGCCGGCACAGCGACAACACAGCAATGTTTCAGCTGGCAAGCTCCGTCCGCGCGCGTGCGCTGTGGAATGGCTGCCTTGCGCATGTTGTGGTGAACATTTGTGTGAGCTGTGTAGGGTTTTGAAAGACTGGAGAGAGCACAAACAAAAAACTTGATAATTAGAGTATTTTTATTTGTAATTGACAACTTATTTTCATTCACCACAGATGCTTAAAATTATACGAGTAAATCCAAACGACGAAATGGCCAGGTTTTTCGCTGCTGTGTGCCTGCCTGCATTTGCTTAATATTTCGTTTCATTTGAAACTGTCTGAGGACTAATTGAGCGTATTTTCAGATTTTAGTAGTACACCGATTAATAATGGCACTCATACAAAGACAAAAAAACGTGAAAAAACGTGATTTTTTGACAAAAATTTTCACAAATTTGATCATAGAAAAAAATTTTGCGGATTTGCAAGGTGTCCCATCTATCGGCCTAGTTAGCCCTGAAAGTGGTGCAAATGACTGCATATGCCGTTTGGTCAGGCTACCCTAGTACTTTTTTTAATTTGCGCTTCTTTAGTGTCCGTTTGGACACCAGGTTGACGGAGAAAAATTACAAATTTCTCGAAAACAAAAGGTAGTCAGACAATGTGTTGGGACGATTCGAATAGCCAGATAATTGTTTATTCTGCGCGACAACTACCAATAAGCAGTCTTGGAACATGCGCATGTAATATGGACAAATGTAAAAAGTTGGTCAAATGCCAAAAAGTGCGACCAGTGCACCTTTTTTGAGCCATATCAATTTAACGGTTGTTCAGGTGCAGCTCAAATTTGGGATTTGGGAGGTTCAACGTATGCCTAATCCAATGAGCAAATAAAATTGGGGGGTCAAATTTTTTTCCGGAACGGCTTCCATGGAAAGCGGGTGACCACTACCTGCCCACGCTCTTAAAAAAAAAAAATTTTTTTTTTGAAACTCAGATTTTGCTTTTTTTTTAATAAAAAAAAGTTGCCCAAAATGGGCTGAAATGTCCAAAAATGGCCTTTTTCGAGGCAAAAAATTGGCACTTTTTTTCTGTGGACGGGACAATTTTTCCAAAATCGCGCCTGCGGCGCCCTGTATTGTCCCCAAATCCGTACAGGGATGCGCGGGGATGGTCTTTTATAGTGATGTGGCACCGATAATGTACCACTGCATGCTACTACACATGTATATACATAGGTCTGGTGCAAAACCGGGCGCGCAAAGTCGATCTGACACGCAAGATTTGGGCTGTAATCGATATTTTGATGGTCGTATATCAGATATACGGCATTAGATGCATTAAAATGCGTTGTACGGCATGCTACAATACATTAGAGTAACATCGTTAGTCAACATCAACCTCAGACTGGTAGGATTCCATAGAATCTGCACAATGCTACCGGGTGTCACCACACAAGTTGGGTCTCAGGCGAAAATTTTTCAATTTTTGAAAAATATGTTGCATCGATTTCATTTATCCTGAAACGTCGTTTGCAACACTTTTTCTAATAAAAAAAAATTTTCGTCAAAAAAAATCAAAAAAAAATTTTTTTTTTTAAAAAAAAAAGCTCGTTATTAAAAAAATTTTTTTTTCAACCCTGACTGACAGGCTGTGACGACAGTCAAAAATCTCGTTCGACATTTTGGACAGCATTAGGGCATGTGAAGTGATACCGGGAACCGGGACTCAAAAAGGTCTACGTATAAGAATTCAGTTTGCAGTTCCCAGTACGACTACACGCACATCGGGAACTTTGAACTTTTCGAAACATTTTTCGTGCAAAATCTGACCAATTAGCGGCCGAAACTTGAGTGGCACAGAAAATGTTTTCTCATCCATCACATCATCACTAGAGTGCAAAGAAAAAGTTCCCAGTTTCCCGCAGTGCCCGGTGTGCGTCTAGTCATATCGGAAGCTGGGAACTGGACTCTTTGGACATAGACAAAATTTTGAGTTCCCAGTTCCGGGTATGACTACACGAGTCCTAAGCAGTGGTGTCGTTGGGGGGGGGGGGGTTGGGGGGGGGGGGTTGTAGTACTTTCTTAAAGGTGCTGGTTAACAACCCTTCGACCGCGCTTGATCTTGGGGGTGGTATATTTTAACAAAGTTTGGACATCGTGTTACTCGACCCTAATCTGGCGAACCGATTGGTTGCTTCCAGAGGGGGCACTTTCTATTTCGTACAATTATAAAAACTTACAATCAGGGTTGAAAAAAAAAATTTTTTTATTAACGAGCTTTTTTTTTTAAAAAAAAAAATTTTTTTTTGATTTTTTTTTTGACGAAAAATTTTTTTATTAGAAAAAGTGTTGCAAACGACGTTTCAGGATAAATGAAATCGATACAACATATTTTTCAAAAATTGAAAAATTTTCGCCTCAGACCGAACTTGTGTGGTGACACCCGGTAGTATTGTGCAGATTCCATGGTCTCCGACCAGTCTGAGGTTGATGTTCACTAACGATGTAACTCTGATGTATTGTAGCATGCCGTACAACGTATTTTAATGCATCTAATGCCGTATATCTGAGATACGACCATCAAAATATCGATTACAGCCCAAATCTTGCGCGTCAGATCGACTTTGCGCGCCCGGTTTTGCACCAGACCTGCATATATACATGTGTAGTAGCATGTAGTAGTACATTATCGGTGCCACATCACTATAAAAGACCAGCCCCGCGCATCCCTGTACGGATTTGGGGACAATACAGGGCGCCGCAGGCGCGATTTTGGAAAAATTGTCTCGTCCACAGAAAAAAGTGCCAATTTTTTGCCTCGAAAAAGGCCATTTTTGGACATTTTAGCCCATTTTGGGCAACTTTTTTTATTAAAAAAAAAGCAAAATCTGAGTTTCAAAAAAAAAAATTTTTTTTTAAAAAAAAAATTTTTTAATTGACCACTTTTTTTTTTTGAAACAACCCTGCTTACAATTTGTAAGTTTTTGGCTTTATCATATCTTTCGATCTCATTGTTTGTGTTAGTTCGACCAGCGTGAAAGTTGCTCCCATGTGCATTGTGAACAACTTTTACGCTGGTCGAAAAAACAGAAACAACGATATCGAATGATATGACCAATTCAAAAATCAACCGTACAATTTGTAACTCGTCACAATTGAAATAGAAAGTGCCCCGATGTTTCACGGCAACGTTGAAGTTTGCCCCTGGTGAAAATGACCGAAAAAATTTGAAATGCTGCTGTGACACGAATAGGCTGTTTCAAAGTATGATACTGGAGTGACAGCAACCTCCAACATTGTGGCAAAAACCGCAATGCACAATAGCTATTGAAACGTCCGCATTGTTGAATGAAAAAATTAAAGCTTTCAGAAACCTGGCCATTTGTTGTTTGGATTTACTCGTATAATTTTAAGCATCTGTGGTGAATGAAATAAGTTGTCAATTACAAATAAAAATACTCTAATTATCAAGTTTTTTGTTTGTGCTCTCCAGTTTTCAAAACCCTACACAGCTCACACAATGTTTACCACAACATGCGCAAGGCAGCCATTCCACAGCGCACACACACAACAAAGCTTGCCAGCTGAAACATTGCTGTGTTGTCGCTGTGCCGGCTGTGTGTGGTCGTTGTGTGTGCGCTGTGGAATGGCTGCCTTGCGCATGTTGGTGGTAAACATTGTGTGAGCTGTGTAGGGTTTTGAAAACTGGGGAGCACAAACAAAAAACTTGATAATTAGAGTATTTTTATTTGTAATTGACAACTTATTTCATTCACCACAGATGCTTAAAATTATACGAGTAGAAAATCATAACAAAAAATGGCCAGGTTTCTGAAACCTTTTATTTTTTTATTCAACAATGCGGACGTTTCAATAGCTATTGTGCATTGCGGTTTTCGGCACACTGTTGGAGGTTGCTGTCACTCTAGTGTCAAACTTTGAAACAGCCTATTCGTGTCACAGCAGCGTTTCAAATTTTTTCGGTTTTTTCATCAGGGGCAAACTTCAACGTGGCCGTGAAACTATGTGCTACCCCCCAAGATCAAGCGCGGTCGAAGGGTTGTTAACCAGCAGCTTTAAATCATCCCCAGCTGATATGAGAACTTTTGCAAGCTGGTGTACGTTCGCTGCAACTTTCATACAATCAAGCTCAGAAGTTTTAGACCCAATGTTTCAAATTTAATTTACAGGAGACCTTCCACTGCTACATCTGTATGATGCCCTTTAGCGTGCACTCGACGTTGGAGAAACACATGCGAAAATGTGTGGTCAATCAGAACACGCAAGTCAGCGCACAACAACAACAACAACGCAACAAGAACAAACCGACTGTGACGCAGGGCGCCAGTGCTATGGCCATTGCTAATAGGAACAAGCACAAGAGTGCGTTTTGGCGAGGTGACCGTTGTTTGAAACGGGAAATATTTAGTTTTGATTCTC
Organism: Rhynchonema sp. JSB1_4; assembly: GCA_030248065.1. Lineage (NCBI taxonomy): Eukaryota > Metazoa > Nematoda > Chromadorea > Monhysterida > Xyalidae > Rhynchonema > Rhynchonema sp. JSB1_4. The sequence goes on from JASAMV010006742.1 coordinate 4,658, forward strand.
ACGTATGTACTGTATGTACTGTATGTATATTTTATCAAGGCAATATGGTAACCTTAGCTCCATTCAGCCAGGATTGTGGCAATTTGAGAAGGTAAGGCCAATGACTATGGCTTTAGATTGCAAAGAAACAGCAACATTTGCTTGGACCGTGACTTGCGTACAATTGCACCACTAAATTTGACCAGCGCACTGCAAACCGCACCTTCAAACTCGACATAGTCCATACTGATTAGCGACACCTACAGTTATTGTTTACTCATCTAACTGAAGCTAATTTCAGGTTCGAAATGCCGCGTGTCATCGCATGGAACCGCGAAAGTTCCGCTGAAATCAGACGCAACTAACAACAACCCAGTGACCACCGGTGCGGGTAGCGCAACGGATCAGTTGATGAACGGCTTGCTATTGGCCGCGTCGGGTTCGAGTCCCGGCCTGGGCGATGTTTCACTGCCTGATTCTCAAGGACAAACGCACGCGAATGTGATCAGCTGGCTGCAGGCTCTGGCCGCTAATCAGACCAACGTGAATGGCGACGGACATGAATTGGACGACGGTAGTGACTAGCTGCACAATATGGTTCGCTAATTTTTCGTGGACATAATTTTCACCAATGTGTTTATGCGAACTTGTTTTTTTAAATCGTTTATACATGTGCAATCCTCCCGGTATCAAAATTCGTTGACCTTCGGTGAATTCTGTCTTATTACAAGTATATTTCATTATTTTTCTGCAAACTTTTGAATCGAGTAATTTTTTTCTGTACACCCGGTGGATTTATTAGTTATCATTGCGTGAAAACGCCATGTACATATTTCTCAAAAATCTCGAATGTTCATCTCGTGCGGTATTGTAGACCCGGTTCACACATTCTTCGAGGCCCATCCGGTGTTATGTTTAAGTTTCAATTTCTAGTATCATTGCTATATTTAACTAATACTGCATACTCACGCTTGCCAACTTGTATTTGTATGTACCGGTGAATAAGAAATCGGTGAAAATATGTATAATTTTGTAACAAAATGTATTGGGTGTAGTTTGTTGACAAAATGTGCAAATTTAACTTTGATTTGATATTGGTCGCACAATGGCCATATAAGAATTCATCAAATCAATCCTGATTTTCAAGTTCAGTCACTCTTAACCACTGTGCTATTTGTGATTCTCACAAAACATTTCCAGCTAAAAATAATCTAGCACAGCAACCGCGTTGCCGCAGGTCCGAAACATTCTCTTTACTACATGCTTTGTGTGCGATCACGCATCGCAACGTCATTGCCCCGTCGCTTTCCCTCTTTACGAATCAGGAAAAAAAATTGACCAATTCTTATAAAGTCATTGTGCGACCAATACCCGGTTTATGCCTTCATTTGTTTGATCATGATGTACTAAATTTCGTATTCTTTTTATTTTTTGTCTTGTATCATGTGTTCTTATTACGTGCATCCAAAATTAGACCTCCGCTGACCAGACTATCGTTATACATTATAACAATGTGATACAAAATTCTTCAAAATTTATATTTTTAATACATCTAAAAGATAAAATTCGATGTCTTAGTTCCCGTGATGATATCCATACATAAGCACAAGTTTGCATTGACATCACAGCCCGTATCTGTCGCTGAAATTGAACGCAGCAACGGAAATGCGTTGTTTTCAGGCGCCAGGTAAGTATAAAAATTTCACAAAACCGGTTTTTAATCGAAGTTCACATTGCGCATATTGAACTTGTTCAGCGTTCACTCGCAAGTCTGCGCTTTGAGCAACAAAAATTCGCTGCCGCGTGACGCGCTTGGAATGTTGTGCTGTTTTGGATTATTGTTGAACACCAGCAGTTTTGCAATTGTGCGTTCCTTGTTTGTGGTTTCTAAGTTAGATTTTCGACTTCGCCGCTAATCTAAACCTTGGCTTAGCAAACTTTAAACACCTTTTTTTCAAAAGATTGCTTCAGAACACAGCAGAAAATCCTTCTGCTCCAGATGTCTACACTAAAGTCTGCGATTCCATGTGTGCTCTGGTTGTTTTACTGGCCACACCATGGTGTTTGTCAAGAGACCGCATATTGATATTCAATAGGCTAGTGTGCTCTCTATCACACGGCTAATGGTTGTGTCGTCAAATCAAGTTGTAAGCGTGTATCACTAGCAAAGTAAACAAACGCAATATAAATGTATGTATGCATAAAAGTACAGTGCTTGCGTTTGTTTGTGCGCTTCAGGCATCGATTTTAGCACACAAACTAGGACTTGTGCCCTAACGTCACCTGGTAGGTGTACGTACCGCGATACTTTGCTTGGTTAACCAGCTGTATGAGTGGATGATACTCGAATACATTCGCCAGAAAGTAGTTTCTGGGGCACCCGTTGCATCAACTGCTCTTGAAACATCAGACGGTACCCAAAAATAAGCACAGCTCTCACCGCATGCGTCGCTAACCTTGATTGTACCACATTCCCACTATATCCTGGCGCGCATGCTCGCAGCTGGCTGGCACGCAGCAAACGAATATGAAATGCCGCTTCATGTTTTATTTCCATGAATCATGCTTACATTATGTTCATTTTCATGCGGATTGCAAGCATATGTTACACGAACTGCTTTTCTCAACAGAATGAGCAGGTTTACCTTGTTCATGAAATAAAACATGTTCAAAAAAGTCCTATTGCAGTTCTACTGGATTACCGATCCCCACAGACTCGATTTCTTACAATCTGTAAACGTCGAAAAGAGTTGTCGAACAATAGTGCACATGAATTATTTCTACTCAGTCTTTTCACTGACTTTACACTGATTTTCAGAAAGATTAAAAAAATGCGATTCCGTTATATCGCTGCTTTCAAGTCATCATTATCTCAGCACTGCTGTCTGCTCCTGATCTTATTGATCGCTTTTGAATCGGTTGTATTTGTGATCACTCACAAACTGTTGCATTCGATTTGCGTTCGCTTTGAATGCGACGAAGATTTGAACAAACTTTGGTGGCATTTCACGGATGCGCTTCGTCCGCTGGAGACGTACGACAAACAGAGAGCGCCGACCAGAAAACCAAACTGGATTCTACATCCGAATTTGACTACGAATGAGCATTGGAAGAATGTTGATACGGTAGGCACTGGGGGCTTGGAGATGAACTGTTTTTCTTGGCATTTTTTATTTCTGACTGCGAACGCTATTGGACCTTCTCAAAGCGCACCAGCAACACTTTTAGATCAAAGGTCTATTGTGATCCTTTGGGAGTGAGGTGACGGACAGCTCAGACTCACTACCAAAGGGCTTGAACAATCGCAAAGTTAACCAGAAAAGATTGAAAAATGCCAAGAGATAAAATTATCTGGCTGAAACTTGACAATCATATACTGAAACCGTACAATATGTACAGTAGCTGAGCATTAATCTCACTGCCAGATATGGTGATAATTTCGTAAAATTGACCAAATTCCTTTCATTCCAGTCCAACAGTGCTGCGTCGATATCGCTGTGTTTCGTGTCCGTGCGTCGCAAACCGCCCTACATTCACCGAGTCGTTGGTTCGTGGCTGGCGCAGCTGCAGAAGACAAGCGCTCTACACTCACGACGGCAAGTAGTGGCCTCGCACAGCGTGTTTGTGTGCAATGTTGAGCGGGGGGCGCACCCGGATGTTGATGCACTTAGACCGTATGTGACTGTGGTCGATGTGTGGAATCGAAGCACGCCAGGTGGGCACCACTTGGTTTGTAAGGGCGGACTTAGGTTGAATCCGGAAACCGGAATCCGCAAATGTTTCCGGAAAACGCATTATTTTGCATGTAAATTTCTGCGTTTTCCGGAAATATTTCCGGAGTCCGGAAATGTTTTGTATTTTAGCATGCAAACTATTTCCGGTTTTCGGATTTAACCTAAGTTCGCCCTAATCATGACGAACGGTGGCATTCACGAAGGGGTGGTAACGGTCGCTTGGTTGTAAAGATCGCTGGCAAGCTCGGTGCGAGGAAAGTTCGGTGCAAGCTTGAAACAGTGCGCGCTGACCGACCAAGCAGCAGACGCGCGTTTCTGAACGAAAGGTCAACTTTCGCAGACTCCTGTGCAAAGTGTAAATTGTTTGTTTGCGACATTGTTCATTTGAGCTGGTTGCACAAACGTTTTAGATCACGCTGCTCGATCTACCTGCGCTGTTTTGGCGACAAAAATTATTTGCAACACAAAAATGCCGATTTTTCTACGTACTCTCTCCGATTAGAGCCCCGGGGGCTTTATACGGAAAACTCCGGTACTTGCAGACTTCGTCGACCTCTCCGAGCGTTTGGTGCCGAGACTGGCGAATTCCCTGAATATCAAGGGCGTCAGTGTCGAGTTGAAAGAGACATTGGACTACACGCGGTGCATGATTGCCAGTCAACAACAACAGCCGGGTGCAGACTATCATCTGATGATCGAAGATGATGCCATAGCGACGGATAACGTGGTCTACAAACTGGAATCTCTAATCGGGCAGCTTCAGAATTCCGACAGGGGGGACCTTACCAATAGAAATAACGAGAATGTCGCCTTTGTCAAGCTCTATCATCCGAATTATCTGCGAAAATTGCCGTTTTTCTTTCAAGCCGGTCTGATTAGTGCCATATTCTCAGGATTAACCTGTGTTCTGTGCGAAACATTTCGTGTGTTCCTGTTGCCTTTCTGTTTGAATTATGATCGATTTGACTGCGTTCGAACGAGAAAAGCGCAAACTTTGATGATTTTCGTGTTTTTAGTGAATTTTCTCTGGTTTCTATCTGGTGCCCTCACCGTTGGTGCTCAATCGCTTGCTGATTTTCGCTATTTTCTCTCTTCAACTGCGTATTTGACCGAACCAGAATCCTGCTGCACGCCAGCTGTGCTTTTCACCAAACCTCATTTCGAGTCTGTGATCAAATATTTGCTGTCGAACGCCGTTTTTATTGAGAAACATTACAAAAAGGACCATTTACTGGATGCACTGCCCCCTGCGTTGGGGCTCAGATCTTTACAGACGGACTCAAACTTTGTCGTGCATATTGGCGCTATAAGCACTTTGAAAACATTGACACCCAAAGGTGATAACATGTGATCGTCACGTTTTGAGCCGAATAAAAGTGGTGCTATAATATTCTTATAAATTAAAATTTCTTATGGTGTTCTGCATTTCAGTCTGGTTTTTATGCATGCGACCAACTATGTTGATTTGGGTTGGGAAAAAGTTTGGTAAAAATAATGGAGTAATTTGGGTCGGGGAATCCGAATCCGGAGCCAATTTGGACCCCGTGTAAGTCTTTTAAAGTACTAAAAGCGGTCGTTCACGATATGAGGCCGTTTCACCGATTTTGCTCAAATTGGGAATATGGGGGGCTTTACTCAGCCGCTGAGTTTCAATTTCCGGTTAGTTCTTTCATAACATCTTTAACGAGACCGTGTAGACCGTTGTAAAGGTCTATGCTAAGCGTTCAGATAAAATTTGAATTTGAATAGCGACAATAAACCGCTTAAATGCGCCCATAACAGTTTGCGTCAGTTTTCAGTGCAACCAATAGTTTTATCCAGCTGGGCCTGCCTTCAGGCAGATTGTTTTAACACGACGAATGCAGTGTGGAAAACATGTAAATACCGGTAAAAAAACGAAAATACACATGGGTTATAGTATATCGTTTTAATTGGGGCCACCTCAGGCTTCGGGTTCGAACGCAGCCTCAGAATACGCGGAGATAGAGCTCACAGAAACGGAATCCAACTGAAGCGAAACTGCCGGTATCCTGATTGAAAAACATGAGAAATGTGCACAGGTCTTCCTGGCTGGGGCCTAATCCTAAGCCTGATTTGAAGCCTGAGCCAAAAGTTGAACGAAAGAGAAATCGAAAGTTGGCTTCCGTTTCTGTGAACTCTATCTCCCTCATGGAATGAACTTCACGGTCTGCTCACATGAATTCCTCCGCCAGAAATTGGCAGAGAAGGACTCTTTCAACTTTTTATTTTGACGCTCTCTCAAAAGCCTAAACACAGACCAGGAATTAGGCATGGGGGCAATACCAGTGGTGTCGTTGAGAAATCGAAATTTTCCCATACCCAGCCAGTGTAGTACTTGGTCAGGGTGTTGACGATAGATAGATTGGGACCCGAAATGTGTTGACGATAGATAGATGACCAAAGTCCGAAATCTGGGGGGGGTCGACCCAAACTTGTTGACGATAGATAGATGGTGGGGGGGGGGTCGCCAAAAATCAAGGTATAGTACAGTGCATTAAGTAGGTAATAATGTGTAAATATTAATGAAAATGTGTATAGATGTACTAAATCCGCGCGTAGCGCGCGATTTTTTGCCTATTTGGGACAAAAAATACCGATTTTGAGCCATTTTGAGGCAAAAATGCCCATTTTGGGGTCGAAATGTGTTGACGATAGATAGATTGTTCCCAGAATTTGTTGACGATAGATAGATTTGCCCATAAGTGTTGACGATAGATAGATGAAATCAAAAAGTGTTGACGATAGATAGATGAATTTGGGGGGACCCCCCCCCCCCCACCCCCCCCCCCACCCCCCCCCAAGTACTACCCTGTACCCAGCCCAATTTTCGGGAAATTTCCCATACCGTATTGTCGGAAATAGAACCCCCCATTAATTGACCCCCCATTAATTGAACCCCCCCTAAATGGCTCGAACGAAATCAAAAATAGAACCCCCCCATTAATTGACCCCCCATTAATAGAACCCCACCCCAACCTTCACCGTACCACTGATTAGCGGTATGGTAAGGCTGTGTTGTTGTGTCAAACGTTGTTTAAGCTTGCGTTTTCAGCAGAATACGGCTTTTTAAGCATAATTAACGCTGTTAAAGGCAGAAAATACCCTAAACAGGCCATTTTAAGGGGCATTATTAACAATGATTTTTTTCGTCGGGGGGCCAAATGAAAAATATAACCCCGCCAATAATTGACCCCCCCCGACATTGATTGAACCCCCCCAAAATGACCCCAGTGAAAAAATAGACCCCCCGGGTTCTATTTCCGACAATACGGTACATACCCCCAGAAATCAAAAATTTCCCACACCAGGGGGAGGTTTCTCCAAAAACTCAAAAATTTCCCATCAGAGGTCGCAATTGGGCCGGGTTTGGCCGGCCCGGCCCGGCCCGAGCCCCCAAATCTCCGGCCCGGCCCGGCCCGACCCGTACCCCCAAATCTCCGGCCCGGCCCGGCCCGAACCCCCAAATCCAGTGTAGTACTTGGTCAGGGTGTTGACGATAGATAGGTAGATTGGGACCCGAAATGTGTTGACGTTGACCAGTGTAGTGGCAGGCCCATGTGTGGGAGGTAAGTATGATGCGGGGTTGGGACCGGAAGCGTGAGAGGTATGATTTTGGTCAGCCAAAAAGGCGAAAAAACGCCGTTTTTGTGATACAATTTTGGCCAAAAATTGAGGTAAAAATAGTACTTTTTCCAAATTTTCGCCGAAAACCGCCTAAAAATAGGTATTATGGGTGGGTTTGCGCGCGGAGCGCGCGATTTTTGGGAAAATAAGGTCGAAAAACACCGATTTTCGCCTTAAAAAGGCATAAAATTGCTTGTGAGAGGTATGATTTGGAGTTGTGAGAGGTAAGTACTCAACCCCCCCCCCCAACCCCCCTCGGGTTTTGTGGTAGGTAAGTACTCAGAGGGGGAGGGGTAACCCCCCCCCCCCCCCCCCAACCCCTCCCCCAGCCACTACTATGACGTTGACGATATATAGATGACCCAAGTCCGAAATCTGGGGGGGTCGACCCAAACTTGTTGACGATAGATAGATGGTGGGGGGGTCGCCAAAAATCAAGGTATAGTATAGCAGTGTAGTTCCTGGTCCGGAGGGGGAACAGGCGGTACCCCCCTTTTTTTCGGAGGGGGAACAGACGTACCCATCTGGGGGGGGAGGGGGGGACCCGGAAGGGGGGAGGACCCAAATTTGGAGAAAAGTCATTTTTTGAGGTCGAAAATTTGTCTCATTTTTGCCCCTTTTCGGAAAAAATTCTTCATTAAAAGGGTATTTTGGCGACTTTTGACATCATTGACCTAAAAATCACCCATTTTAGGCCAAAAAATGCCTATTTTAGGCCAAAATTTGCCTATTTTAGGTAAAAATTGGGGGAGCAGACGTACCCGGAGGGGGAACAGTGGGGCAGGCGTACCATGGAGGGGGAACAGACGTACCCGAGGGGGGACCCCCCTCCCCCCAGGAACTACACTGTAGTATAGTGTATTAAGTACGTAATAATTTGTAAATATTAATGAAAATGCACTTAGATGTGCTAAATCCGCGATTTTTTGCCTATTTGGGACAAAAAACCCGATTTTGAGCCATTTTGAGGTACCTTTTGGGCCAAGTACGTTTTGGGCCAGGATCTTTTTGGGCCACGTGTGCATGGTGTGCCGGCCACATGTTCATTTTTACCAGTGATGTAGTTGGTCCGAGCAAGAAAGCTAGCTAGCTGGAAGGGTCCGGCGCAAGAAAGCTAGCTAGCTAGCCGGGTACCCCGATTTGGGGGGGGGGGGGTATTGGTCCAGACGTCAAAAACAGGGGTATAAAAATTTGTCGAAATTATGCTAAAATAAGCCTTAAAATGCGTATTTTTGTGCACGTGTGACAAAATTTGAACGAATTTGACCATTTTGGCACTAAAATCAACACTTTTTTTACTGGGTGACCGGCAGTGTAGTTCCTGGTCCGGAGGGGGAGATAGCGGACCCTCCGTTTTTTTTCGGAGGGGGAGATAGTGTACCCCCGAGGGGGGAAGGGGGGGAAGACCCAAATTCGGGAAAGAGTCACTTTTTGAGGTAGAAAATTTGACCTATTTTTCCCCTTTTTGGAAAAAATTCTTCATAAAAAGGGTGTTTTGGCGACTTTTGAGAACATTGACCTAAAAATCACACATTTTTGGTGTAAAAATGCCTATTTTAGGCCTAAAAATGCCTATTTTAGGCAAAAATTGGGGGAGATAGTGTACCCGGAGGGGGAGATAGGGGGATAGTGTACCACCTGAGGGGGAGATAGCGTACCCGAGGGGGGGACCCCCCCTCCCCCCAGGAACTACACTGGTGACCGGAGCAAGAAAGCTAGCTAGCCAGTTTGGGGGGTATGGGTTTCGGAGCAAGAAAGCTACCTAGCAGTTGGGGGGGGGGGTACCCCCCAACCACATCACGGATTTTTACTCAAATGACAGCCTGAACCAGGATCACGTCCACGGTCCACAGTACCTGTGGCGAACTGATCTAGCGTCGATTATCTGAAAGTTGCACAACAGATGCCCCATGCATTTTGAGGTTTAGGATTTTAGATCAAAAACATAAGTATATGTGGGACACAGCTGTATGTGGGTATCATTTGAGTCAGACATGTCAGAGGGACGTACCCGCGTGTTGCAGTATGCGCCTGTCTGACTGACAAAAGTGTCTATAATTACCGGTAACAAACCACTCACACAACCCGCCCGTTTGACCACAAACATTCTTTTTTGTTAATTTTTTGGAAAAACATTCGTTTTTGTTGAAGGTTTTAGGAAGTTGACCATGACATCAAACCGTTTCTGTCAACTCTTTAGACTCTATTTGTAGCCTTGTTGAAACATTAACGACTCTCCGAATGTTGGAGGTAGAATGTGCGTTTTATTTAACGATCGCCATCAACACACAGGCATAGACGTAGACGGCAGGTTGGGTGATGTTACAGGCACGTGGGAAAAAACCATTTGACAGCGCGTTTCACATTTCAACGGTTTTTACGGGTGTCCACTCTTGATCATGGTGTGGTTTTTTGGGGTTTTGTAAGCTGACTTTAGGATCAGGAACGAAGTCAGATTAATTTTGGTCCCAAAATCTGGTTACCTGTGCATGAAGTTGTTCGATGGTTAACTGCGGATTGTGATCCAAAGTAGATAGATTGCCTGTTAAATAAATTGACAATCCAAAAAAGATTCACTGAAGCGATAGCAAACTTACACTTGTAAGGTCGCCCCTCCCCCCGGCTGGTTCAGTGGGCTGCGATTTTTGGCCCAAAACAGCATAAAATCGGTACTTTCGACTCCAAATAGGCAAAAAATCGCGCGCGGCGCGCGAGATTAGCGTTTAGAGTACATTTTGATCAATGTTTCGACCCAAAAAAATTTGTTCTCCTCCTAGCTCGGCCGCTACAGTAGGTTGGTTGCCGCCCCACATTTTTGGTGGTACAATAGGTTGCCGCCCCGCCTAAATAGCTACACCACTGTGTAGTAGAGTGAGTGTACGTATCTGGTTGCAGTTCCGGCCGAGACGCACGCAACAGACAACACCAAACGGCCAGTGGTAATTAAGGGACCACATCCGCTAGACGCTAAAAAAAATGGCCAAATAATGCGAAAAATGGACGAAAATCAAGAAATCTGTGTCGGCAGTGTTGTTGGAGAATTATCGATCAGCGATCCCCCGCCCGGCCCATCGGCCCAAAACGGAGTCTCGCTCGATTTTGGCGACGAAACACAGCCGTCGTCTGAAGCATTAGAGCAGAGCGGACCTTCGTACGTCAATGTGACAGGTTTGACACGCACGACAAGCACAGCAAATCAGAATCTCGGCTTGGAGTACTGTGGTCAAATCAAGTCGTCAAAAATTGTAATATGTATTACTTGTCGCGCTCATTTGGGGATCATGTACTGTGCTATTCGGCTGACGAGCGGGGGGCACAACGTCACGCCGATGGTCTCGAATACCCCGCGAAACCTAGGCGTAGACAGGACTCCAAATTAATTTTTTCAATAATTTGCTAAATACAACAGTCACACAATGCTCTCGCATCCCTCATGTACTGTTGCTTGTTTTGACGACAACGTTTGACGACTTGACTTGACGGCAGTACTATTAGCCGAGTTTCTCTGGATTTTCGGATTGAGAGTTGAGTTTTATTCGTCTCAAATTTCTTCGTGTTTCAGCAAACGACCATTCGCCGGTTGTTGACTCGCATGCCGATGACGTCATGGATCATCAGAACGTCGACCACATATTCGACAACGGACCGCGATTGTACGGCGTGCTCGTCGTTTTAGGGTTCGTTTTTTATCGGTAAATGCAGAGGTCGGACTCGGGGTCAAATTCCGCGGAGTTTGCTTTGACCGGGGCCGGGGTCCCTGGACCGATGCATCAAATTTTCAAGTCGACTCAGCCCGAATTCTTAGGTCACGAGTTTTCTCGTGATTTCGTCGATGTTTTTAAGGCGATTGTTCTCGCAGAAAACTGATTGTTTTCACTGAAATAGCGGTGCCCTGGACAAATACTAATCATACGCCCGCATGCCAACTCCGTCAGAAATCCCTGTAATTTAAATACAGCTTAAATTACAGCTACAATTTAGCATAAAAAATACCGGCTGTAAGATTTACGGAAATAAAGATAAATACAAAACAGGGAGTGGAATTTACGGAATTGATAGATAAACACAAAACCGAGACAGGACAGAGCTCAGTCTGGTTGCAGTTACAACGGCTCATCAAGCGCAGCCATGAAACATCGATCAAGATTCGAGCTCGTGCAACGCGCTGTGCCGAACGGCATACAGAAGGGTCGATCGCAGATTGTCACCGATCAAGCCAATCAATCCGTTGTGCGTCCGATTTTTTTGCTGTTGTTGATTTTTTAATATAATACACATCAGTGTAGTTCCTGGTCCGGCGGGGAAATTAGTGTAGCTCCCTGAAGGGAGAAGGGGGAAGACCCAAATTCAGGAAAAGTTACCTTTTGAGGTAGAGAAGTTGACCTGTTTTTGCCCCTTTTTGGAAAAAATTTTTCATAAAAGGGTATTTTGACCACATTGACCTGAAAATCACACAATTTAGGCATAAAATGCCAGATTTAGGCCTAAAATACCTATTTTAGGCATATATATGTACAATATAGGGTGGGGTCGAAAACCCCAAAAAAAAAACCCCGAAAAAAAAACCACCAAAAAAAACCCCCCAAAAAAAAAAACCCGAGAAAACACCCAAAACCAAAAACAAACAACACAAACCCCAAAACCCCCCCGACAAGATCAAAACCCCGAAAACGAAAAACCCCGAAAAAAAAAACCCCGAAAACGAAAAACCCCGAAAAACATAAAATGTGTGGAAAACAATTCTTTTGGTTAGAGAAGGGTATTCATGTCGTTCGTGCACCAAAAATGGGCACCGGGGACAGTCGGGGCAAAGGGGGGTACTCCCCTTTTTTTCTCTCCCCCCCGGCCGCCCCCCTAGCCCTAGCCCCACCCCGTAGGGGTCTCTTCCCCCCTACTCTCCTGTGGGTGCGCTCCCCTTGTGGGGGCCTCCCCCCCTCGCGGGCCCCCCCCCTCGCCCCCCCCCGGGAAAGACCGCGCGCGAGATATTTTTGGGGGAGATCTCCTCATACACAGGGGCTCTCCTCCCTGGCCCCCAGCCCAAGCCCAAGCCCCACAGAGAAAGTGCGCCTCTACATATATGTGTGTGTCCCCCTCATATAGATGTGCCCCCCTCCCTGGCCCCCAGCCCAAGCCCATGCCCACGACCAAGCCCAAGCCTATGTCCAGGTCCAGCCCCATCCGAAACCTATCAGTAGAGGGGGCTTTCTCTCACGTGGCGCACGCGACACGATAACCACCCCCCCCAACAATTTTTTCTTCCCTTCCCTTACCTTACTTCTTTCTTTTTCCGGGCTCTTTCCTTTTCTTTTCCTTTTTTCGGTTTTCTTTTCTGGGCTTTTCTTCTCGGGTTTTCCTTTTCGGGGTTCTTCTTTTCGGGGTTTTTTTTTCGGGTTTTCCTCGCCCTCCACCACCACAATATACTGTATATTACAATTAGAAAATAAAGAATATTAAAAACCTGCTTGGATTCGCACTTTGCAGGCGGTGCAAGACCGAACGCGACACACGGTCAGCTATTCATACAGCAAGAATCACACGATCGTGGTCGAGTATGACAGTGTCCGATCGAAGGATATGTTCCAGGTTGGTTGGTTGTTTGCCATCGTTCGGTTGTCGTGGTCTCATTGTTGACTGAAGATGTCCGACAGATCTTCTGCGCATTTGATCGGGTTACGCCACAGTGGGCGGCGGTGTGCTTCATCTATAGTTGCGGATGGAAAAGAACTGTTTTTTTTTCGTGAAGGGGAGGGGAGTGAAGTGAAAAACTCGATGGGAGATTCAGTTACTTTACTGACCTTGGTCAGGGAAAGAATTTTCGGAAAATATTTCCTGGACCAAAATGTACCACCAAGGCGCAGAAAGCGTTGTTTTGGTGTCGATTTTGTTCAAAAACTTGTGAATTGAATAATATGAGCCAAAAATGTGAATTAACATGGCAAATGAACAAGAGTTTTACTTGTTTTTTTCTGTGCGTATGACAAATGTCCAAAATGCTGTGCTTCGGTCATTTTAAAATGGGTCAAAATATGTTGCTTTAGCACCACTTTGATGTGTTTTTGGTGCGGATCGTTGAAAAAGTCAGTTTTGAGGTGTTTTATAAGGTTTTCTTGCCTGTGGTCTGCGCAGTACAATTTGTATCACGTTTTGGTTACTAACAGATGACGTGTTCTATCGTACGAGTTGTGTCTCAAATTGATCCACAAAATATCCCGCGAGTCTGATTCTCATTTTCAGATTGGTCGCTCGTCCGAACCTCAAATTGATTTCACAGTCGTTGACACTTGGCTGGCCACCGGCGGTGCGTAACAGAAATTTGGGACACGAATCAAAAAAAATGTTTTCTTATTTTTGCCATTTCAGGTCAAAATCAAAACAGCCATCTTTCGTCGAATCACAGTCATGCTGCACCGGCGGGAAAACAGGAGGCAACTTCGAAGGACAGGAAGAAGTGCAAGGTAATGGCAGATTTGGGTAAATGTTTTTGTGTTAGCGTTTTTGGCATGAAAGCGAAATTGGAGTGGTCTTCACTGGGATACAAAGTCGTAACACAAAGGTGGAGTTTAATGAATGATGAGAGTTTTGGGGTCCTTTCGCTTGGTCACAGTGGTGTCGTTGGGAAATCAAAAAGTCAGGATACCGGACGTCCAAAATCCAAAATTTTCGGATACCGGATACCCAAAATGAAAGATGTCGGATACCAGGGGGGGTTGTTCAAAAAGGTCGATTTTTTTAGAGAAAAATTCAACAAAATCGGTGTTGGAAGCGCAAAAAATGGTCATCTGGGTGGGGGTTATGCTTGCCCCAGCAAGCGATTTTGAACATTTTGGTGGTAAAATGGGCGATTTTTGCGGTTTTCGGATAAATTTTTGGGTAGGATACCCCTGGACAAAAAGTCAGGATACCGGATACCCCTGGGTGAAAAAATCAAGGTACCGGATAGTAAGGAGGTAACACTTCCCTTCCCCCCAACCACACCACTGCTTGGTCATTTGTTGCATTCGCACGCACTGATGCTGTCCTGGTGCGCCGCATGTCTGCGAGAACAAGTCGAAACGGGCAACCAGAAACACGCTGCACAAGATATAAACTGACAACACCGTGACCATTGTTAAGCTTGATTGTAAGGATAGGATGCCCGGATAGAGTTTTGTCCATGCGAATGCCTCTTTCACATGGACCTGCGTAAAAGTTTCTGACACCACTTTTACGCTGGTCGAAAATGCAGCAACAACGAAATCGCAAGATATGACCCAGCTCATTTTGCACCCCGACTTGGCAAAGTACATACACATGCCGGCTTCTGCAGGTGGCGCCCGTCACAGCACAAACAGCGCCGCGACCCATTTGTTCGACCATCAGTCGCTACGCGTGCCGTATCCTGTGCGATCGCCGACCACCCAATGCGTGTCGCGTTTATGCCGCCGGGTTTGATGCCGGCAGAAATATATTCCTTGGAGTCAGTTTGTTTGTTTGTTTTTTCTTGTTTTGAAATTATTTTCTTGGTCGATTGTCGAGCAAATACTATTATACTGCAAGGTCGGTAATTGAAGGCCGGCTTCTTATTTTTTCTCTGATATCTTTTGAGTGGCGTTCTGCTGTGGGTTCTATTATCGGGGGTTTCATTTTTTCGCTCGCCAAAATCCTGAATTGGGCATACAATAACATTTTCTCATGCTAAAGGTGCTGAAGCCTCGTCTGCTTCTCTCACAGAACAATTTTAAAGCTACCTAACTGGCGTACAAAGTCACGGATAGACCCCAGCAATATTTTTACCAGCTGGAATTATACGCCAATTTCACCTTTCTCGAGAAGCGTAAACTGGGGGGGGGGGCGTTGTATTTATTGGGGGCATGGGGGCGGCTTAATTTTTTCACTGGTGCTTTTGGGAGGCGTTCTGTGGAGTGGATATTCTATTATTGTGGGGCTCAACTACCGACTGCACCGCACAGTGTACAGGCAAGCTACACCAAAACGAGGTCGATTTCGGACCTGGCAGAACAGTGAAACATTCATACGTGGCTGCTGATTTGGGAAATGTTACACGTTGAAGAGTACAAAATGGACCATGATGATTGTTTCTTTCTATTCGTTTTGAATACACACCAGCTTCGAAATCGGGCGTGTTGGTGTAGTTTGCCTTTAGTTTGTTCATTTTCTTGTGAACTTGATGTTGATATTGTTAATCCCAACAATTTTTCTTGATAATGTGGCAGTGTCGGAACATTTTACGCCACCAGCTGTATCAATACGAGTATTTCTTTCTCATTTACTGAACCAGCACACCCTCTGTTGTGGAAATTGGCGCATTCGTTGGAGAAAAATCACCAAAATTCTTCGTGTCAATTTTGCTGGCCATGCATTCAAAAATTGGCTTATAGTAATCTGGTCAAATCATCTCGTCAAATAAAGTCGTCGAACATGTGTATTAGCTTTCGCGCTCATTCGGGTCTCATGTGTTCGACGAGTTTCTTTGACGAGATGAGATTTGACGACAAAACCATTAGCCCAAAAATTAAGAACAAGCTCGTTGATGAACATAGAGACATTATTGCGCGCAGGAGAAAGCGAGCAAATGGCGACGCAAGAATGGAGAGTACGATGGGTTGACCACAAATGGGGTGCTGATACTGAAACCGCCCAGTGACGATGCCTTACGTGTGCAGCACGAGATACAGGTTGGCAGCGTGTTACTGGCTTGTTATTTTTTGAAAGTAGTCGGACTGATTTTTTTGCGTCTCTTTTTTTCGATATTCGCAAAAATTTATTGTTCAATTATTTTTTCTCAGCAGCAATCTGACAGCACGACCAGTTCGCCTCGACGATCTATGTTCCAGTGGTTAGTTAATTGGGTTTCCGTTTTTTAGAGATCGGATGTGTGTGTGTGCGTGTGTGGCACTTTCAAATGGCTGGGTGTGTGTGTTTTTTTAACTGTGTGGGCAGTGGTATCGTTGGGGGGAAGGGAAGGGGGGTGACCCCGCCTGGTATCCGGTATCTTGATTTTTTCACCCAGGGGCATCCGGTATCCTGACTTTTTGATTTCCAACGACACCACTGTGTGTGGGTGACACCCACACACCAATGGAAGGACCAAAATCTTGTTCAACATTGATGTTCAAACTTGAAAGGTGTGGGTGTGGGTTTTCTCACCAAATGAGTGGGTGTGGGCAGTGTAATGGCAGGCCCATATTTTTGACGTAAGTATGATGCGGAGTTGCGACCGGAGGCGTGAGAGGTATGATTTTGGTCACTCAAAAAGGCAAAAAAACACCGTTTTTGTGATACAATTTTGGCCAAAACTTGATGTAAAAACAGTGCTGTTCCAAATTTTCGCTGAAAATCGCCTAAAATTACGTGGTATGGGTGTGTTTGCGCGCCAGCGCGCGATTTTTGGGAAAGTAAGGTCGAAAGACACCAATTTTTGCCTTACAAATGTATAAAATTGCTTGTGAGAGGTAAGATTTGGAGTTGTGAGAGGTAAGTATTCACCCCCCTGCCACTACTATGGGCGTGGGTGTGCGGGTTTTCAAAACTGTGGAGGCGTTGGTGAAGGTGTGTGTGACCCCCAGATTCCGATCCCTACCATTTTTGCTGGGTATCTGCCGAAACTGCAGTATTGAGAGCACGAATATTTTTCAAAAAAGAATTTTTTGAATGCGAATGAGCATCATTTGTTCTCAGGTTCGAAGTGAGTGTTGACGGTGATATCTACACGCTCAGGCAGACTCGGTCGGCGGCCACAAGGGGTGACGTTGTGAAGGGCATGGATAATCAGTTGACGGTTAGTTGGGTTCGGTATTGATTGATTTAACGTTTT
>JASAMV010006745.1:0-10031 GCA_030248065.1 Rhynchonema sp. JSB1_4
GACTCATTTGCTAAAAGAGGCTCTTTTAATGATTTCAGCTTGTAGCTGGGATATGTGCGATCAGAATGACATCAAAATTAAATTAATAGGATTAAAATCGACCGAGATTGAAGCGATTCAATCAGTCCAGCCAGGAACAAAAATAATTTTGGACCAGCTGCATTTTTATCGCAAATCAGGGGAACCTCGTACTCTGGCCATGAAACATTCAGAAAAATAGTCGTTTTTATATGATCACTGCATGACGTGGCTGTCAGCTGGCTGACCTCAAGTACACCAAGAAATGTGTCTTTGTTTTCATATCGAAAGGACTGTTTTTCTGAATGTTTCATGGCCAGAGTACGAGGTTCCCCTGATTTGCAATAAAAATGCAGCTGGTGCAAAATTATTTTTGTTCCTAGTCGACCCGATTCAATCGTTTCGATCTCGGCCGATTCCGAACCGATCGGCTTAATCTTGGTGGCTTTGTGATGGCGCGGTTCTCAGCTACACGCTGAAACCATAAACAGGGCACTTTTAGCAATGAGTCGCCCCCTTTAAAGGTATACGGTATGCACAGTACTTCGTTCTCTGGCAGAATGGAGAACAAATTCTAACGCGCTTTGGCGTACGACATTCTTGTTCATCCTTATTGAAGTTTATTATCTGTTCTCTCAGAGAACGAAGTTTGTTTGACCTAAGCATACCTGATGATCGCCTCGTCGTGCACAACACTGCGACCTTTCAATCTCTCTTCTGGCAGCTCCTGAAAACTGAAGCCGACCAACTCTGAATGGTCGGGCAACGTCGCCGGCAACTCGGCTCGACTGCACGCTAAAATGAATTCCTATGAATTACATCATTTCTGTATTTATCAACACCAATCAAATTATCGCCAACTTGGTCTACACTGAAGTATGGCTCCGTCTAAGATCCATCCTACACCATTCTCGCAGCCGAAAGCATGCGTCAGTTGTCCTTTGGTGCCGTAGACGTATCGATTTGGATCCGTGCACGTCATCCTAGCGTTTGTCCCGCTCTTGATGTATTGTGCATTTGGGCTGTTTCCATCACCGGACATCTCGCCATGGGCCTCGGGTGGCAAGGGCAGAAAGCAACCTTTTTACAGAAGGGTTTCGTTAAAGTTTTTTTCTCAAGAATGTGCGGTTTGCAAAAATTGTGGTGTTGCATTACTTTGATAAATGTCGATACAGGGACTTGCGCATTCAATCTGGTTGCAGTTGATCTTGCCGCACCTCAAAGGATGTGAGACGTGGCACGGCAAGCACCTGCCTGTGTTGCCGAAAGGGTCCTTCATACATGTGCCTCCGAACTTGTTGTTGCCTGGAGGAAAGTAGCAACGTTGGTTGTCGTTCGATTGTTGTTAGCCTGTACGCTTTAGCCTGCATCTTCAGATCTAACGCAATGCGTGCCCACAAAGCTAAATCGTATCGTCATTGATCTTTTGTGCAAGGCACGTCCACAAGACAGCATCCAGAGCACCTGAACGCTTACAATAGTTTGCATCAAGGCCAGCTTTGGGTTCAGTTTCCACTTTCGCGTAGTTCAGTTTGACTAAATACTAGTATTTTTGATATGCAAAGTGATAATCGATCTCAAAAGTAAAGCCGATCAACAAATGCGACCGCTTTTGTGGCGGCGATGAGAATCCGGCTCATTGTGCGCTTGAAAATCAAGATTTCAAAAAATAGTGTCCTGAATAGTGGGCGAGGTTGTTGTGGGTAAGCAGCAGCACATTCAACGCGACACTTGTTGTCACGGCCTGCCTGGTTACTTGATCACGGAATTTTTTGAAATCCCGATTTTCAAGCACACAACATGCGTCAATAAGTCGACTGTTTATAACAGATCATTTTCAATCGAAAGTCGCCACCTCTGCACAGTTAGTCAAAGAATCAAGTTCCTGACCTCACTCACTGCCTTCAATCTATGTAGCTAGAAAAGCATGTTCGAAAAATCCAAAAATGATAGGCAGCAGTTTGGGGTCTCACACGACGGCAGTACTGGATCGATTGCATTGCACTTGCAGGCTTATAGTAATGTGGTCAAATCATCTCGTCAAATAAAGTCGTCGAACACATGCATTAGTTTTCGCGCTCGTTTGGGGCTCATGCTCAACGACTTTCTTTGACGAGATGATTTGACGACAAAACCATTAGCCCATTTGCAAAATTTGACGCCAACCATGTGCAAGCATGCATGTACATGGATGTTCGGCCACTCACGCATCAAAGGATAGTACTCGCAGTCGCCTGGTATGTATGTTGTATTGTAATCGGCGCTTGTGCCATATCTTCCAAAATGCTTGCCAGGCAAGTAATGACAGGTTCTGGTACTGGCGTGGTACGCTACGCCACAGCAGTCCGGTGAATAAAGACATCTGCCTTGACACTCGGTCAAGTCCACTTCGACCGCTTGTTTTTTGTCTGGACATTTGACAGTCTTTTCCGGCTTTTTGGAAGTGTACATTACTGCATGTTTGGGTTCGTACTCTGAAATGCAAATCAAACGTAATCATGTTGTTTCGTGCCATTCCGGGGGAAGTGTTTCATTCTGTGAAGCGGCTTGGGCTACTTATCAAGTATAGTTACACGCAGGCTCATTTTGCATGTCTTAAAAAAAGTCCAATAAATTGGACGGGAACCAAGATTAAACTTTTTTGTCATTCTGCGTGATCTGCGTGTTGGTAATTCCTCACACGTGCATAAACCCTACCGTAATATACCCGAACCTGCTCCACTGGATGTGTGCAATTGCGTGGCAACAATAGAAAGCAGAGCGATTGTCGGCAACATGGCCATGATATCGTGATGATTGTTGTCAAAATCGGTCAATCGGCTTGTCGGTAAATATATTATATTTTCAGTGAAAGTTCAAGAATAAAGCCTACGGCAAATCCGTCCATTTTTGCATAGGCCGTTTTTGGCTTTTTAAGCCTGTTCATTTTCTGCGTGGCATGGGGTATGAATCTTCGAGTTCAAATCACTATTGTTGTATTCCGTTTCAGTTCCATAGATTGTCATTCGACGTCGTGTGTAAATTCTCACTTTCGTAAAAAGATAGTCAGTTTTCCAAAACCGTTCATGACAACTTCCTGACAGCAAGCTGGATCATTGATTTTGACAATGTTTTCTGTTCAAATACTTTTCGAATGTCTCTTTTCACACTTTGGTCTTCAATTCTAGCGTCATAAAAATGGGGTGCAACGAATAACCGTTTGCAAACAGAGTAATTTTCGAAAAAATGGCCGCACATCAACAGTTCTGGCATAATGGAACACTCAATTCTGTCAATCACACTGCAGCAAGCAAAAAAAACAGCAACAGAATAGCAAAAAAGACGAACGCTCACCCGTTTGTCTGACTGAGCTGAGCCCGCAATCCCTTTCTCTCATGTTGTCACGATGACGGATGACAAGTTTTCATAAGATCGCTGTTGCTGTTGTCTCCGCGGTGGATGGGTACGCTGCTAAACGGTGCCAAAAAACTGTGGCACATTTTCGCAACTGAAAGTGCTCGTCGGCCATAAAAGCCGACAAAACTTAGGCGTAAATTATCTCCCACCAAACATTTTATGTGCGCGTATAAAGAATTATAATCGCTTTCATCCCGGCGTACTATGCAATACACTAATGCCTTGTTGTATTATATGTCTTTGAATCTTTACCGCTCTCTGGCTCAGCCAAGGATCCTCTTTCTGCGTCGCTCACTCGTATTTCTATGACAAATTACTGTTTTCACATGTCTATGTGCAAAGCTGTCGCTTGCTGACACGCGCAGTCCATCAAAACTCATTCCAGGGACAATGCGTACATCGACACAGTCAAGTATATCCTATCGCCACCCATTTTTTTGGGTTTTGGTGTCATATGAAACGCAATCAGCAAGCTGATGTGTAAGCTAAGAAAACTAGTTGTGAAAAACACAGTCGGTCCGTTTGTTTTTCTTGAAAAATCGGTTATGAACGCCAACAACTACCCCATGTATACATGCCATGTCCCAGGGTGATGCTGCTTACCCAGACAGTCGCTCTTTATTGTGCGACAAACACTGCTTATGTTTCGAACAAGTTATGGAGATTTTTGAGAGCAACACGCGTTTATCTCCGTCGCGCTTCTGCGTATTCGACAATTTTCACTTCTGGGTAATTCGGCACCTCGCTTGCCTTTTTATTTGATAGTCAAAATTTATTCACAATGTGCTAATCAAAACACACAGGTCACTAGAACATTGTTCCTGTTAGTTCGTTGCAAAAAGTGTGCGCAACGCTGTTTTTATCCATTAGTTTATTGAAACATTTCTGAGCCTATTGGTATCTTTATTCACATTTTCAACTTTCTTCCAACAGCAGGATCAAGTTAGATAAAGGTTAGGGACATTGGTCAGGTGAACAGATACCGAGGCGATTCAAGGAACGCTGGGGATTTTTTGGTTTAAATACTAAAAGTCGAAAAAAAGTTACGATCCAATCAGCAAAGATTATCGATTAATAAAATTTAAATCCGAAAAAAGATTGCCATGCTGGTGGTGCGGAAAAGAGTAAATGTGATGAATGATGACGAATTAATCGTCTAGCTAAAGAACTAATGTGATTGGACCGTACAAAAGTCTAGAAGCGCAATTTTTTACGCGGCATCTGATATCAGTTAATTTTGCATCTTATATCTTCAGAAGGAACAAAATCTGAGAAAGCTTAAAGCGAACGCTGATTTGATTGGCCACTGACCGGCAGCACGCCTGATGATAAATCAGCTGAGTTTTCCTGGCCAAATGATGACGCATGACAGCCATGATGCCAACAGTGCACCCAACGCCTAGCCATATGCAAACCGCCTGATCGGCTGCCCCACCCATTTGTCATCCAAAAACCAGTTGGCTAATGCTTTTTGAAAGTTGAGGCGAATTCTCCTGAAATTCTTTGTCTCCAATCCAATATTTACTGAGTCACTAACGTTGGTCTGTTTAGCTAACCACCTCTTCGTCAACAACTGGCTCTCTGTATTGCTCAGTAACGTGACATTATCCGGAGATTCATTAAGCCAGCCAGAGCTCCGTCGCACGCGACATACTGTTTAAAAGCAAACTCGCCAGACAAGCCCGATTTCGCAGCTGTAGGAATGGTGAAACGTTCATCGTGGCTGCTGATATGGGAAATTTACATGTTGAAGAATATAAAGTGGAGCATGATGATTTCTTTCTTTCGTTTTGATACGCGCCGCCTTAGAAATCGACTATGTTAGCATACACTCCTGCGATTTTCTACATATGCATGGCGACGGCAGAGTCATCACGAGGCGAGCAAAGTCAACCGAATAGCGATCGAACGGGATTAAGCTTTCGGGATCGGGATTCGGGATTGGTATCGATAACTTCGGGATTAGGGATTGAGTTTCTGACTCCAAAAATTAGGTTCTTTGAACACGATATGCATAAATTAACACTCATAACAACAGATGCACGCATTAAAAAATTACTTAGTTTTGTTATTTACGTAGTAGATGATAGTCATTATCAAGCTAGTACCGATCAAATTGGTCATTATTTATCTAAACATTCATGTCTTTCTGTACTACTAGCAATGGCAAAAGTTTTAAGAATTGAAATTACATCAAATTGAAATCTCTTTAGATAGGGACTGGGCTTTGGACATGGGGTGGGATCAAAAAATCCCTGGGGTTGCGAAAAATAGCGATCGGTCTGGCGTTGGACACTTGACGAATGTGCTGGACCTTTAAATCTGCGAAACATTTTAAATATGCTGTTAAACGAAACATTTTTCAAATGTAATAACCACAATGCAATCGCACTTAGAAATGTTAGATAAACTAATGAATGAAGCAAGCATTGCGCACTTTTTTGCAACGAACTAACAGGACGATTTTAGTGACCTTTGTTTTGATTATTAGCATGAAATGATTGATTATCAAATAAAAAGGCAAGCGAGTGCCGATACCCAGAAATTGAAATTGTTGAATACGCAAAAAGCCGACAAAGATGATAATATGCTCTAAAAATCTCCATCATTGTAGAAATGCGGTGTTTTGTCGCACGATAAGAAGCAAGTTATGGTAAGCAGCATCGCCCTGGGACATGGCATGTATACATGGGGTAGTTGTTGGCGTTAAGCTCAGCCGATTTTTAGAAAAAACCGGAACAAAAACGAGACTTTTTTCACAACTCTCTTTTCTTAGCTTTCACGTCAGCTTGCTGATTGCGTTTGCATATGACACCGAACCCAGAAAAATCAATCACGAACATGAATTCTTGACTTTTGATGTACACATTGCCTGAAAAATAGAGTTTGATGGACTATCACATGTCAGCAACAGCTGCGCGTGGACATGTGAAGCGGTGTCAGTGAAAATTGGAGTGGAGCCGACGCCAGAAGAGGATCCTTGCTGAGCACGAAGCGGTGAAGAGCTCAAAGCCTGCTGGTGAGGGACAAGGCATTAGTGTTTTGCGTGGTGCGCCGGGATGAAAGCGATTTTATTAATTCTTTATACGCGCATGAGAGAATGTTTTAATAAAGATAAGGTTCCCGCTTAAGCTTTATCGGCTTTTATGGCCGACAACATTGCATTTGAAACGCGTTTTGGCACAGTTTCCGCATTCCCGCTGCACGCGAAAACAGCGACAGCGATCTTATGAAGCTTCATCCGTCATCGTCGACATGAAGAAGAAGGGATTCCGGGCTGAGCTCAGTGAACCGAAAACGGTGAGGCGTCATTCTTTTTGCTCTCTGTTGCTGTTTTTTTTGCTTGCTGCAGTTGATTGACGGGTAAATTTTCCATTATGCCAAACTTGATGTGCGGCCATTTTTTAGAACGCTATTGTTTGCAAACGTTATTTGGTTGCACCCATTTTATAACGCTATTTGAAGACCGAAGTGTAAAAAGAGACATTCGAAAAGTATTTGGACAGAAAACATTGTCAAAATCAATGATCCAGCTTGCTGTCAGGAAGTTGTCATGAACGGTTTTGGAAAACTGATATCCTTTTAAGCGAAAGTAGAAATTCACAATTACATCAATGTGATCTATGGAACTGAAACGGAATACAACAATCATGATTGAACTCGAAGATTCATACCCCATGCCACGCAGAAAATGAACGGCTTCAAAGCGAAGACGGCCTATGCAAAAATGGACGGATTTGCCGTAGGCTTTATTACTGAACTTTCATCAAAAATATAATATATTTTACGACAAGCCGATTGACCGATTTGCAACAATCATCACGATATCATGGCCATGTTGCCGACGATGGTGCTTCTGTGCCACGCAATTGCACACATCCAGTGAGGACAGTTCGGTATATTACGGTAGGGTTTATGCCCATGAGATTACCAACACGCAGATCACGCAGAATGACAAAAAGTTTGATATTCATTCCGTCCAATTGCTGGACTTTTTAAAGTTATGCAAAATGACCTGCGTGTAACTATACTGATAATGTAGCCCAAGCCGCTTCACAAATGAAATTACTTACAAAATGGCGGGAACAACATGATTAATTTAGTTTTCAGAGTACGAACCCAAACATGCAGTAATGTACACTTCCAAAAAGCCAGAAAAGACTGTCAAATGTAAAGACAAAAAAAGACCAACAAGTAGAAGTGAATTTAACCAAGTGTAGAGGCAGATGTCTTTATTCACCGGACTGCTGTTTGGCATCACTGGTTACACACCAGTACAAACCTGTCATTACTTGCCTGCAAGCATTTTGGAAGATATGGCACAAGCGCGATTCCGATCAACATACATACCAGGCGACTGCGAACTATCCTTTGATGCGTGAGTGGCCGAACATCCATGTACATGCATCTTGCACATGTTGGCGTCAAATTTTCAAATGGGCTAATGTTTTTCGTCAGATAGTCTCCTAAAAGGAGAAACGCTTCAAGCCAACAACAAAAAACTGATGCATGTTAGAACGACTTTATTTGACGATGATTTTACCGCTTACTATTAAGCCTGCAAGTGCAAGCAACAACCATACTCCTAAACCAAACCCATTGTTCAAACATGTTTTTCAACTTACATCGATTGAAGGCAGTGAGTGAGGTCAGGAACTTGATTCTTTGACTTGACTGTTGCAGAGGTGGCGACTTTCGATTGAAAATGATATGAAAGAGACAGTGAAGACCTGCTGACGCATGTTGTGTGCTTGAAAATGGGGAGAGCTAAAAGTTCCGTAGATCAAGTAACCAGGCAGGCCGTGACAACAAGTGTCGCGTTGAATGTGCTGCTGCTTTACCACCAACAACCTTCGCCCACTATTCAGGACACTATTTTTTGAAATCTTTGATTTCCAAGCGCACAATGAGCCGGATTCTCATCGCCGCCACAAAAGCGGTCACATTTGTTGATCGGCTTTTTTTTTAAAGATGGAGTAGCGCTTATCATATGAAAAATACTCGTATTTAGTCAAACTGAACTACGCGAAAGTGGAAACTGAACCCAAAGCTGGCCTTGATGAAAACTATTGTAAGCGTTCAGGTGCTATCAATGCTGTATTATGAACATCACATCGACAAAAGATAGATAACGATACGATTTAGCTTTGTGGGCGCGCATTGCGTTAGATCTGAAGATGCAGGCTAAAGCGTACAGGCTAACAACAATCAGAACGACAACACAACATTTATTCTTTCCTGCAGGCGACGACAAGTTCGGAGGCACATGTATGAAGGACCCTTTCTCCGACAGGGGCAGGTGCTTGCCGTGCCACGTCTCACATCCTTTGAGGTGCGGCAAGATCAACTGCAACCAGATCAAATGCGCAAGTCCCTGTATCGACATTTATCAAAGTAATGCAACACCACAATTTTTGCAAACCGCACATTCTTGAGAAAAAAGCATTGACGAGGACGTTATGTGAAAAAGCTGCTTTCTGCCCTTGCCAGCCGAGGCCCATGGCAAGATGTCCGGTGATGGACCCAGCGCAAATCCGCCATGCATCAACAGCAGAACAAATCCTCAAATCATCATCGCAGGGATTTGAATAGATACGTCTACGGCACCAAAGGACAACTGACGCATGCTTTAGACTGCGAGAATGGTGTCAGGGATGGATCTTAGACTTTAACACACTGTCACTGTCAGAGCCGTGTTGGCGATAATTTGAATAATGCTGATAAATACAGAAATGATGTAACTCATCGGAATTCATTTCAGCGTGCAAGTCGAGCCTACTTCCCCGCGACGTTACCCGAACCATTCATTTTTCGTCAGCTTGCGGCGTCAGGAGCTGCCCGAAGAGAGAGTGAAAGGTCGCAGTGTTGTGCACGACGAGGCGATCATCAGGTATGCTTAGGTCAAACAAACTTCGTTCTCTGAGAGAACGGATAATAAACTTCCAATAAGGATAAACTCAGATTTTCATCTCGCCGAAGCGCGTTAGAATTTGTTCTTGGTTATTGCCGCACAGAACGAAGTACTGTGCATACCGTATACCTTTAAAGGGGGCCGACTCATTGCTGAGAGTCTCCTGTTTATGGTTTCAGCGTGTAGCTGAGAACCGCGCCATCACAAAGCCACCCCAATTCCGTCGATCGGTTCAGAATCAGGCCGAGATAGAAACAATTGATGCAGACTCGATTGAGAACAAAAAATAATTTTGCACCAGCTGCATTTTTATTGCAAATCAGGGGAACCTCGTACTCTGGCCATGAAACATTCTCAAAAACAGTCCTTTCGATATGAAAACAAAAGCACATTTTCTCTTCATACTCGAGGTCAGCCAGCTGACAGCCACGTCATGCAGTGATCATATAAAAACGACTATTTTTCTGAATGTTTAATCTCCAAAAAACCATTTTCCCTGATTACCGAATAAAAATCATTAATTCCAAAATTATTTTGTTATAAGCGACTGGACTGATTGAATCGCTTGAGAAATCTCGGTCGATTTTAATCCTAATAATTTAATTTTGATGTCATTAATCTTGGCACGTCTATTAACTACAAGCTGGAATTTTTAAAGGGGCCTCTCTTAGCAATCAATTCCGCCCCTTTTAAGGTTTTCTCACAG
>JASAMV010006746.1:0-46841 GCA_030248065.1 Rhynchonema sp. JSB1_4
TAAGTATAAGTAGCGAACAAATTTTTTGGTCCCTAATCTACCTCTGTAGTGAATATTCTATTGGTGAACAAAAATGTTGGTCCCATACAGATGAACTCGCTTGAGAGTTAACTGGATTAAGGTCTTTTTATAGAAGCTCAAAGTTTCTCATCAATATCTCACATTTCGACTTTGTTTTCGTTTTTGCACACATTTTTGTTGTGGTACACGCACCATAACGCCCATTCGCTGGTTGTTTTGGTGCACGCAGCATTTTTATCGGAGCTAAAGCTGATGTACTGTAGGTGAGTACCAGAGAAACACCGTACACACGCATGGCAACTAAACAGAATGAGCGATATCAAACATGACTCGATCACGCGTGATTCTTGCCTGAAGGATATTTTGAGCACTTTACTGGAGCACCAATTTCATGCAGCTTAAAAATTACTCATTTTAGGTCGGGAACATCTTTTACGCTGGTCGAAATTAATGGCACCACTAAATTTCTTGATAATCCTCAAGTCAAGAATGTCCCGTGACCAAGGCAGGTCCGATCCGATCCGATCACCATGTTTGATATCACTCAATCTGTCTATGTACGCTGTAAACACATTGACATGCAGAAATCAGTGTTCGTGAGGGTGTGCTGTATTTCATCAAGAAGCCTCAAAACTATGACGAGACGAACGTTGTTTTCCTGTTCTTGTGCTTTCACAATTGGGCACGTTGTTAGTGCACTGCTTATGTATGTTGGACAAGACATTGGGTGACGATGCACTGTGAAAATAAAACCAAGGCAACTATGAGCTCGTTTAAGTTTTGTCACGAGCCACTTTGCAAAGCGGCACGTAAAATGCGCACTTTTTGTCGAAACTTTGTGGGAAAAGAAGATGCTTTCACATAAATGGAAGCACCTGCCTGAAATCACAGCCCACATGGTTTGGGACCACTTTCACGCTTAGTACATGGTGCACAAAGCCGTTCAGAAATTTACTGGGTGGCAAAAAATCATGGTGTGGTTGCAGGTTAGGAGGTGGATTGGTCGGTTTTGGAAAACAAGAGATATATTAAACTAGGCATCGAGCGAACATTTGTGAGTGGTTGAAACTGCCGTGCTGAGAGAGGGTTTCAAGCTTTTTAGAACGTATTTTCAAGGGCCCCTCAATTTAGTTTTTGAGTTCCCCTGGCGTGATTGTTCAAATACGACATTAGGTATATTGAGTAGTTGCACGCGCTGGCAAACGAGCCAGCATTGTCACAATTGTCATAAATTATCATCAATTATTTTCGCAGTTAATGATCGCGTATATATTTGAACCCCATCTTATCACCCGACAGGCGGCAACGAGCTTTGTCGTAAACTGTGACCGTGTGTTTCATTATAACACCATCAGCTGGAAGGGATAACGGCGCCCGGTGGGCCAGAAACTATAAATGCGCGCCAACTTCGAACGGAACAATTTCACAGTGTGGTTGCTGGTTGCTTGTAAGGCCGCATTCACAATGCAAGCGGATTAGCGGATTAGCCGATTAGCGGGCGAGATGCGCACGCTTTTGCATTCACAATGCAAAAAGCGGATTAGCGGGTTAGCGGATTAGCGGGTCTCCAATTAGCTGACCCGCTAATCCGCTTTTTCAATTTCCATTGTGAATGCAAAAGCGTGCGTGAAAAGCGGGCCCGCTAATCCGCAACCCGCTAATCCGCTAACCCGCTAATCCGCTGCATTGTGAATGCGGCCTTATTGTCCCAATCCGACACGTAAAAATCTCGATAACGCTAAAATGGCGACCGAAACGAGATTTCATGAGCTGCCTCAATTCAGGCATGTTTTCAACATTATTTTAAAGCTGCTGGTCAACAACCCATCGACCTCGCTTAATCTTGGGGGCAGTGCACATTAAGAAAGGTGGGATATCGTGTTACTCGACTCTGACTTGGAGAATCGATTCGTTGCTTCCTGATGTTTCACGGCCGGGTTGAAGTTCGCCCCTTAGTGAAAAAATGCAAAAGTTATGCCGGCTTCCCGTGGAAAGCACAATTCACGGCGACGTTTAAGAATTTCAGAATATCAAGCACAAACATTTATTTAATCGGTATGATATACGGCTTTGCAGGAAACAGCTTGCATCCTAAATGAGAAAACATTTAGTTCCAAAAACCTGGTGTTTTTTGGTCACCGTTTTCTTCGCCGATAATTTTAAGCATCTGCGGTTGACCAGCAAATGTGTTGATCGGACACAAAAATCCTCTAATTGCTGTGTACATAACCTGTGCTTTTGAGTTCTCTCACCAAACACAGCTAATACAATAATTCGAACAACATGCGCAAGTCGGTCATTATCAGCGCGCGCGCTCAAAAACAACGTGCAGATTCGAGCACTCAAAAATGTTTTGTCTTTTTTGGGGTCGCGCACGCCCATAATGACCGACTTGCGCATGTTGTCCGAATTATTGCGTTAGCTGTATTTGGTGCAAAGAACTCAAAAGCACAGGTTATGTACACAATAATTAGAGGATTTTTGTGTCCGATCAACACATTTGCTGGTCAACTGCAGATGCTTAAAATTATCGGCGAAGAAAACGGTGACCAAAAAACACCAGGTTTTTGGAACTAAATGACTTCTCCTTCAGGATACAAGCTGTTTCCTGCAAAGCTGTATATCATACTGATGAAACAAACGTTGGTGCTTGATATTCTGAAATTATTAAACGTTGCCGCGAATTGTCCTTTCCACGGAAACCCGGCAAAATTTTTGCATTTTTTCACTGAGGGGCAAATTTCAACCCGGCCGTGAAACATCAGGAAGCAACCAATCGACTCCCCAAGTCAGGGTCGAGTAACACGATATTCCACCTTTGTTCAGGTGCACTGCCCCCAAGATTAAACGAAGGCGATGGGTTGTTGACCAGCACCTTTAATGCCCGATCTGCCATTAACCTCGGAATTGCCACTTTGGTGACATGGTTGATGTTCTTTTAGCTGAAAATTGGCGGTCCCGATCATGTCACAATAAAGAGGGTCTGCACTGTAAGTATAACCTAAAGCTGGAGTTACATACATACATACGTCCATTTTGGGCTTGTAGACAATAAGGACAAAATTTTCTTCGAATCATGTTCCGTGATAGCGGCGGAGGACTAATTTCGACTGGCGTAAAAGTTGTTCAAGTGGTGAAGGAGAACAACTTTTACGCTTTTCGAAATTAGTGCAGCAACGGATGACTCACAAAGGATGACTCAAACAAAATTTTGTCCTCATTGTCCACAAGCCCAAAATGGACAAGTATATATCCACCTTTAGTAATGTGTCGGTTGTCAGCAAGATCAAAGACCAGACTACATACATAGTCATCTTAATTTCAGTGTGTGTGTGGGTGGGGGCAAAAACTCCGCGCAAAACTTGCAGCCGTGAGTACGAGACAAATTGCACAACTGTAACGCAACGCGGAGCAAAGAAGAGAGATGACAAGTCAACAACGGTCGGTTTACCTGGCTGGTGCTTCTGCCAATTGGTCTTTGCTTCACGATGGAGTTACATATGCATTATGAGTAGTGGTAGGTTTGGGTAAGTACTATTGTCCTAGAACCTTCGTATTAAAACTGTTGTAGATTTCAAATTTTGAGTAGTCAGCAAACATTATTACTATTTTATGTTGTTTGGACCCAAGTTCTGAACACAGCAAACATTTGCTATCCCCTGTTCTTTGTGCCATGCAATTGTCCAATTCACAAACGGGTGTCGTCGTGAGTCGTGACTAATGTTTCACAGCTTGTCTTGCGACGTAAGAAATACATAGATGCAGATGTCGTTTACACCTTTGTGTTCCTGCACATAATAGGCTATCTAACCGTTTTTAGCGGCTATCCTTCTTCAATTATGTACGTACGTGAACCAGAAATACTGCTCATGCATACAATTCGTCAAAAATTTCCCGTGTCACCGCACCTGCGACCAGTGAAAGCTTGTCAGTTTTAACAACCTTCACACCCGGTGTCGCTTTCCTTATTTGAATTTTATTGTCATTTTGTGTCCGAAAAACAACAATAACCCAGGTTCATTGATGACGCCTGACGACATGTCACGCAGTCAGCTCAGAAATCAAAAAGTATGGTACCAATTTCAAGGTCCCCGCATACACCTATGTAACTATGTATGTACCTATATTATTACTGTATCTCAGTTACAGGGTTTTTGGAACCATTCAGGAAGGATCCATTGATTTGAAAAGTGCGAAATTACATACCTTTTCGCAACAACGCTCAGAACTGAAGCGCGTTGCATAGACGTATAGATCGATATCTTATATTTCTTGATACAGCGGTGGATGGCGAGGGGCCACATTCCAATGGCTTGTCCCGATCTTGCATCGACTGTCTGTGGCAAAACGTACATACGTACGTTGTAGGATAGAAGCTTCCATCCAGCAAGAACCATATTGTCGCCGAGTGCGTCAACGAAGAACCGAATTAGCGCACTGCATTATTCACATATTGGTATGTATGCGTCACCGTTTTGCCTTGCACAAATTGGTGCATCACACTGACACACGGTATACATACATGTACCGAGGACGGCAGTCTGACGACACAACCGCTGCACAATCACACAGCAAGGACTGTCGTCAACGATTTTCACACTTGCCTCTTTGAAGGCCCGTAGCGCAGCTGTCACTTGCTATACTACATAATCCGCATGTAAGTCCTGGAGTGTTAGATGATCATATTAGTCGTAACACTAAAGTGTACATCATTATGCGACCGGTGCCAGTGCCTGTGGGCCGCGTTTACAACATTTCGTTCAAATATACCCATGTTCAACTTGGCCTGAGCCAAGGCCTAAAAACGCGTCGGGATAACGAGTCTTGTGTTGCAATCATGACGCAATAAATGCGATGTGAATAAGCTGTGGTCGAACTGCTTTCTGTGACCGGAGCTAAGGAGCTGATTAGGCCCGAAACCTCGTTTCGGTACTTGATGGTCTTAGGGCCTTGATTTTTTTTGGTGGATATTGTAGTCGCGCGAGGCAATTCGGCTAATTTGTCAGTTGGTGCGAAAACTACCGAACTTTTGAACCGGCCGACGGTATTTGGATGACGAAAACGTGAAGCCATATGCGCGAAAAACATTCAGCAACTTGTCACATCTCCTCTGCGATACTTTACTGGCCTCAACCAACCGTCACCGTTGGCACAGCACGCGGTAGTTGTTGGGTTCCGTTTATGTTCGTAGGGTGGTCTCGTCTTCAGCTGTGGTTTAATGGACATGTCCAGGCCTCAGCCCACACCCAAGGCTCCAGGTCCAGACCAACCCCCTGCGAAGCATGGCTGGGTGTAACAAGGAAACAAGTAGCCCCACGAAATCAATCAGGCCGGCGGAACGGGACCACTGTCGCCGAAAAATTTCATTCCGTTGCACTGGAGCGGACTGCTATATTGCTGCTCCTGTTGCTTCTCAAGCTCGCACCGGCGCACAACTGTTGTTTATCTGGCTAAAACAAGCCGATTCAATCAACAACCACCGTCTAGCGAGCCTGAGCCTATGATGTGAAGACGGAACAAACAGGGTGGGAAAAACATTGACGTTGGGCGGTCACACGCCGACACGACAAATTGTGAAGTGTTGCTCACTTAAATTTGCCATTTGACAGGCGCGTTTGCGAGGGTTTTTTCGTTTTTTTGTGGTGGGCGCCAGGCGGATAGACTTTGCATCCAAAATTTTCTAAGATGCCTAAGATGTCATACAAGTTATGAATTTCTGCGCTAATTTATTCTGCCAGGTCACTGTGGTGATTCCAATAGTTCTTGTCAAATGCGATACAAATTGGTTGGTATTTTCCTTTGGCGCACAATGTTGCTTTATTGGCGCTATTGCTGCATCTCGCACCAAACCGCACAAAGGTTTTCCACAAGAACGCCAAAACAACAAAATTACACCAAAGTTCGAAACCCGAAACTGATCTACGCACCAAGGTGCTAACAACAAGTGGCGTGTTCATATTTAGTGGCACACTTGTCCAGTGCTTGTTGTTGAGAGCTTGGGTTACAAGCGCATTAGTGAGATGATTCGACGTGTTGCAACAAAAGGCGTGAAGTTTGACGGTTTCAGACACCCCGGTGGTAATTCAAGTCAACCGGCTGTAGGTACAGTATGTATAGTTTGGGGGTTTGTGTGCAGTTCGTGGGTATGGGCAGTGAGTGGGTACCTACATATGTATGTACCTACCTCTGCCAGGTCCCACAGTGCACCTGAAAGTCTGGACTGGACAACTACAGTATGTACTATACATTACATACACCATACTGTTGTCAAATCGGTAGCTCACGCTGTCGAGTGGACATCAGTTGTCGCGAAAACCAACCGCACCCTTGCTGTACGTTCGTCTCAATTCGTCAGCCACAAAGCATAACGTGTGAGATGAGAACAAATGACGGCTGCTCATCTTTCAAATCTTACTTGTATATGTATACGCTGTGTCGTACATGATATTGAGCTGTGATGTATTGTATATACTAACCTCCAATCCCTTCTGACTTTTTTTAACTTGTTTGTGGCTTTAGCAAATATTCCCCGGGTGGCACAAATTGGTGCGTGGTCAGGTGATTCCCACAGACAGACATAAAGGCAAACTACGCCAACATGAGCTCGATTTCGCAGCTGGCAGAATGGTGAAACATTCTGACGTGGCTGCTGTGGGAAATGTTACACGTTGAAGAATACAAGACGGAGCATGATGATTTTCTCTTTCTATTCGTTTTGAATACACACAACCTTCGAAATCGGGCCAAATTTTACTTTTTTCAATCCAATCCAACAAGCGTATTGTTTTTCCAGCTCAGGGCACTCTCGAAAAGTTGCTGGTCAGTGTATCTACTACGTCCCTAAAATGAGAACCAGGTTGCTCGCATGACTGCGCATTGTGCCAGAAAAAAACATCATTAATTTGAGCTCAATACGTATAACATCCTGGCTCGCTTATCTTGGACTTTCTATTCCAGCGATTTTATTATTTTTTGACCAGCGCATATTTCGTGGTTCACCGTGCCCGGAAGGGTGCCCGTTCTATTGCTGTACAATATTTCCTTTATTATACAGTAGGCATAGTGTGCTTTTGTTGTTTTAGTTCTGACTTTCCCTTCCAGCTCTTTGATATTATGATTGTCTATGCGTTTGTTCGCCGATATTATTTTTCCATGCCAAGAGCATATGTATACATGGTATTTGTAGCTGCAGGCGTTTTCTCACTGATTTTATGCAAACGCTCAAAACTTGCAAACGTGCATATATAAGATCTGACGTCAAGCAATAAAACAGAGTCAGACAAACGAACGACTTTTACTTGGTTCGCTTCGGGCTATCCATTGAAGATAGCAGACAGTCATAAAAGCAAAAGATGAGCAAAAGCTAGACGACCGTCTGGGTGCATAATTTGTTTTTATCCGGCACTCAAAAGGTGGCATTTGTTGCTGTTGGAATCTCAGGAACCGCATCACGAAGCCAAAAGCGCGCATGTTCGAAGTACATTCAGACCACTGACTATAATTTTAAGATCAAGGCTATTTTCGAT
This sequence comes from Rhynchonema sp. JSB1_4, assembly GCA_030248065.1. NCBI lineage: Eukaryota > Metazoa > Nematoda > Chromadorea > Monhysterida > Xyalidae > Rhynchonema > Rhynchonema sp. JSB1_4. The sequence continues at coordinate 7,548 of JASAMV010006746.1, forward strand.
TGCACCAAGCTGAGATGATGGTGATTCCAAAAGCTCTTATCTTCTTTGGGTCCGACAGATCTTTCCAGTCTGAGCCCTTGTGCAGCTCGGATCTTCAGGTATACGTATGCCAACGGTAATGGTGCAACACAACTTGGGATCGTACCAAGCTGACCTTCGTCTTACTCATATTCAGCCAGCATCCCTATTCACCAAGGACTTAGGATTATGCCATAAATAAAGCAGGAGTGACGAAGCGCTAAGATTACCGCCGTGTGATGGGTTCATGATTGACAGACGCATTCGTGATTAGGTGCGTGTGTGTGTGTTGACAGAAGATTGCCAGCCGGCTCGTTTTCCTTGTTGGTGACGTATTGTCGAACAGTCACTGCACGAGTAATCGACTATGCCATTCCTGCCGTGTCTTACATAACTGTTTATTGAATTAAATTTAACCTATGTGAGACAGTTGTGAATCTGTGAAGTTGCCGCATGTATATGCTTCAGCTACATAATTCGTTTAGCAAGTGCTACATATATGTTCCGTACATTATGTTGTCTGTGACGTAACGAAAAACTCTAGAACACTAGGTCCTTGAAACACGGACCGTTGTTTTCAAAGACCTTGACGTCACTGTCTACAGTATAACGCACATCAGGCATGGGATTTCAGACACTGCGAGCCCCTCGTAATCTTCACAATTTCGTATTTCAGCTTTTCAGTCGCCGGTGCATTTACACACATGTAATACACATTTCAACAAATGGAATACGAGCAAAATAACAATTGTAAATAAAATATATGTAATAATGGCGGCCGAACGGAGCACAATGGCTAGCATTCGATTGGCAACGCATCACGTCGGCACGTCGACCGACCTCGGTTTTTACGCGCTGAACCACTGGAACGAGACCGTTTTCCATCGACATAACAGCGACCTGGTGTTACCACTATGTGAAGGTCTGTGCACACCCGGGGGCACCCCTTCGCTCGAATATCTCATCTACAATTTCGTGGTCAGCGCCATTCTCATGCCGTTGATCGGTGTGTTCGGCCTGGTCGGCAATGGTCTATCATTCTTCGTCTACAGTCGACCGCACATGCGTTCATCGACCAACATCTATCTGTGCGCACTGGCTGTGTCTGATTTCATGATCGTCGTCACTGGCCTGTTCCTGTTCACTGTTGAATCGCTCAAACGCTATTCACTTCGCATCGAACAGCTGCACGGCTATGGAACGACCGTCTTCTTTCCGCTGGGCTCGATGGCGCAGAGTGCCAGTGTGTTCTTCACTGTCGCTGCCGCTGGTGAGCGTCATTGCAGTTTTCCCATTGTGAAAGCCCAGGATGCTCTGTTCGAAAAAGGTGGAAAATCGACTATTGCGGTCCTATAGTACATCAGCGACTTGCTGACACACAGTACTGTACTTACATGACCATGTCAAATGTGTAATGTCCTTTTTACAGTCGACTGCTTCATGATGACCGTGTGTGCCAAACGATGTCACAAACGGACGTGCAACCCGTGCTGTAACTTATCAACCATAGGTGTACTCGTACTGTTTGCTATCGGCTACAACATTGTGCACTTCTACGAAATGGATATTGTGAGTCATCGAATACTTTGGATAGTATTTCATTTATCAAGGACTTGAACTTGAAGTTTGAAGTTATGCACTTGAAGTTAATGGGTGGAATTTTCGAAACGGTGTAAAGGTCAGTTGGGCGTTAAGGTCGGTGTAAAGCTCGGTCGAAAGCTCGGTCGGCGTAGCTCGGTGTAAACGTGAAACATTGCCTGTTATTAACGTTGAATGTTTCAAGTTTACACCGAGGTCTATCACACTGAGCTTTCCACCGACCTTTACACCCAACTGACCTTTACACCGTTTCTAAAATATCACCCAATGAGTGACTACCAGTGTGATCATCGGTTAAAACAGCTATCAGAAATTGGTCCCATCCAGAGCGGTTTCGTCTTGGCCAGCTACTTTTCCATTTAGGATATTTCGGAATTTACTGATGTCATACAGTATTACTATCAGCGATAAAGTTGTTCTCAGACTTACGTCAGTTTCAAAAGAGACTGAATCTCTTGAACTATCGTCAAAGTGCCACAGCATCCAGGCTGATCCAATCGATCACGTCAAGCTGGATGTAAGTTTGAATCCACGTGTAGTCCAGCCACGTGCTCATGAGACGACTCTTTTTAAAGGGTCTCCGCCATATATATGCGACCGAAGCCAATCTCAATGAGACTTGGCACCGTAAGTGGGCTTGGTCCAAAACACTCACGGCCAAGAAAATTTTTTCCCATATCAGCTCCCTGTCTGAGCCAGGAGGGCTAGAAGGTAAAAAAAATTTGACCCTACCTCAGCACCTTGAAATTAAAATATCGATCTGTTTCGCATATTCTTTGCGTGCAGTTTGTTCACAAATCTTTCATAAGCGCCTTGGGTATAATTTAGAACCACATTCACTTTTTTGGCACTACCACAGCTCGCGCTATTTGCCAAAACCACGTAAATTTTCGAAAAAAAATTTTCCGTTGTATTTTCCGGTCACATAGAAAGCACACAGAGCTTTTATATAAAGTAGGCAAGAAAGCCCGTATATCATGCTATTCAGGCGATCAATGACTAATTTTCCACCGCTGATAAGTTTCGACAAAAGCTCGCTCAACTGTGGTGAACCTCAACTTTTTTGCCATTTTCTGTGGATCCCAAGCACACTTCTATCTCATATTTTCCTATTTTAATAGCAATGTACCGAGGTGATATATGGCACGCCAGATAGTAAAAATATAATTGTTGTTAATTATGTGCAAATCTAGGTTGGTCCATCTGCATTCTTGGAGGTACGAGCAATAAATGAATTTTACACAAAATTCATAATTTTAGATAATTTTCGCTTCCGTCATATTTTTAGCCTACCTACATTTGTGACGGATTTGTGGCCTTTGCTGTCCGATGAAGCCCCAACGTTGTTGTTGTTCATCGATCAAAATCCAAAATTCTAGTTCTAACGTATCCTGGGAAAAATCGTGTTAAGTGAAGGCACCGCAGACGCTGGTCCTGTTGTAAGCCCGGTTGTAGTTCCAAGTCCAACGCATGGACCTCAATTAACACGATGTTTTGTCAGGATACGTTGGAACTAGAATTTTGGATTTTGATCGATAAACAACAACAACGTTGGGGCTTCATCGGACAGCAAAAGCCACAATTCCTACCCAACTGTAGATTGGCTAAAAATATGACGGAAGTGAAAATTTGCGAAAATTATGAATTTTGTGTAAAATTCATTTATTGCTCGTACCTCCAAGGATGCAGCTGGACCAACCTAGATTTGCACATAATTAACAACAATTATATTTTTGCTATCTAGCGTGCCATATATCACCTCGGTACATTGTTATTAAAATAGGAAAATATGAGATAGAAGTATGCTTGGGATCCCCAGAAAAAAGCAAAAAAGTTGAGGTTCACCACAGTTGAGCGCGCTTTTGTCGAAACTTATCAGCGGTGGAAAATTAGTCATTGATCGCCTGAATAGCATGATATACGGGCTTTCTTGCCTACTTTATATAAAAGCTCTGTGTGTCTATGTGACCGGAAAATACAACGGAAAATTTTTTCCGAAAAATTTACGTGGTTTTGGCAAAATAGCGCGAGCTGTGGTAGTGCCAAAAAAGTGAATATGGTTCTAAATTAGACCCAAGGCGTTTATGAAAGATTTGTGAACAAACTGCACACAAAGAATATGCGAAACAGATCGATATTTTAATTTCAAGGCGCTGAGGTAGGGTCAAAATTTTTTACCTTTAAGCCCTCCTGGCTCAGACAGGGAGCTGATATGGGAAAAAATTTTCTTGGCCGTGAGTGTTTTGGACCAAGCCCACTTACGGTGCCAAGTTTCATTGAGATTGGTTTCGGTCGCGTATATATGGCGGAGCCCCTTTAAAGCTTGCTTGACCAGATTCAAAAATGCGCCGGCTACACGTATTTTCGTAAACAAAAGAAAGAGATTGGGCCGAGAGACATTATCACAAGTTCCAACTGGCTGACCTCAACTTGGTGCGTGCTGACGCGAACAGCAGCGTTGTTCAACACGCAAATGTTTTGGGAGTCAAAAGGGAATTTACGCACCGAGGTGGAGAGCGTGTTTTTAAAAAATACATGCGTTTCTCTTTCTTTCATTTCCGAAATACATGGAACCGGAATATTATTGGATCCGTTCAAGTCTACTTCAAAATAAGTCGTCTCATGAGTTCGTGGTTGGACTATACGTACTGGATTTTCAGGTGAATTGCTGGTCGGACAAGTACCGCGCCGAGTCGGTAACGATCTGTCCGACGAGTTTCCGCATCAACCCCGAGTACATGTTGATCTACTACAACTACATGTACATTGTGTTCATGGCCGGTGGCCCGTTGGGTTTGTTGATTGTGCTCAACGCCATCATCATTGGGGTGACCGCCAGCAAGAAGAAGAAAGCGACGAAATTGACAGAGGTCAGATCAGAACACTTTTGATGGTATATTTTGAGTCATTGTTTACTTTTGCTCCTCAAATGGAATGTTGGAAAGGAAAACAAACTCATACTCACATACAATACGTTGGATTGCGACCACCTAAAATTAAAGTTGGCCGGTGAGTTCGTAGGCAGCATAATGATAACAGTGGTTGGCCAAGGCGCACTGGGTGCTGTCTTGTGGACGTGCTTTGCACAAAAGATGATAGATCAATAACGATACGATTTAGCCTTGTGGGCACGCATTGCGTTAGATCTGTGGATGCAGTTTCGACCCATTGGCCAAGGCGGTATTTGTGAATAAACATACTGTTTTGCTGACAAAACCCCACAGCGACACGACTTTGGTCTTCACCAGACACTTTGGCCAAAAGATCAAACACGAAAAAGAATGTTTAATAGCTTTCCGAACCGAAAATATGACGAAGCAAGCCCCACGTGTTCACGATTAACTTTTAGAAAATACCAATTTTTCGTCGTTTTAGAAGGAGCAAGCTCGTATTGCAGCATTACGTAGGGCTGCATTTTAGACGCCACCGCCGCATGCATGGCACATACAGTACGCCATCAGGGTTGACAGCACAGGGGAGCTCCACACAATGCTCCGTTTTGCCCTTCCTCTGGATGCACAATCCACCCAGATGACGATGGCAGCGTCGGGAACATGATCGATGCTACCCGTTATCTGTTTTTAATTGACAGGAAGCGATGCGCAGTGGTCAGCCGATGCCGCCGGCCGAGGAGGAGGGCGAGGACCCGATCACCCTCGTGTTGGTCGTGTGTCTATTCATTTTCTGCAATTCGCTCGCGTTGATCATCAACATTTGCGAGTCGGAGTTCGGTGAAGCGATGGCGGCGATCGGCAACTATCTGGTCGATGTGTCGAATCTGTTGGTCGTGTGCAACAGCAGCGCCAACATCATCATCTACTATGTGTATGGCGAACCGTTCCGCAAGACCCTCGACGCTCGCCTCGGCTGGCGACAGAGGAACTCGAGTAATAAAGCCAATGATCAACAACCACCGTGCGACCAACCGAACAGTCATCCGACTAACGATAATCAGTCGTACGACCAGACCTGCGACGAACAGGCACCCCTGACCACCACCGTTGCCAATCAGAATGGCGACATGTGGGTGCTGAATGAAAGCAGCAGCACCACTGTCTGATTCGAACCTATACAACGTACGATGTCATCCACATTTTATGAAAAAACTTAGTATCGTCTTCTATAGTGGCGTCGCGATATTCGCGGAGGTTCTGAACTTTGTCCTTTCCTTTTCGATCTGTTTGTGTTACAGTCAGGGTTGGGCAAAAAAACGTTTTTTTCTCAAAAAATCGTTTTTTTAAACGTTTTTTTAAAAAAAAGTTTTTTTAAAACGCCCAGATGACCAAAATATGCCCCCAAAAATTGGAAAACGCTCATGTTGGGAAGAAAACGTGGTTAAATGAAGTAATTCTATGTGTTCTGAGACAAAATAAACGGGTTTCAACCCTTTTCTAGCGAGTTGTTAAGATCCCATATCAGACCCGCATCATGGGACCAACTTTGGCCCGGGGTCATCATTGAAAGTCAAACTCCGTATATCGACGTACATATCTCGACAAAGTAAAAATTGGTCGAAAATTTTTTTAAAAAAATGGGACAAAAAATTGATATTCCTTGATAATCAGGGTACTTTCCCTGAAAAATCAGGGAAAATCAAGGAAATTCATGATTTAAAAAAACGAAAAACGACCCAGACGTTCTTTTTTAAAAAACGTCGTTTTTTTAAAGAAAAAACGCCTTCGTTTTTTTTGCCCAACCCTGGTCACAGTAACGGTCACAGCTGATTTGTTTTGTTTTCAAAATACGTTTGCATATTTATTGCGCTGTAAATAGTACCTTCTTTTTCTTTTTGGTCCGAAACAGACTCCGCTTTGCCACAGTTATGTTTTATTGAAACGTTTGGCGATAGTTTATGCAACAATTTTGTTGACCAATTGCATTTTATGAATAAAATTGCCTTGCAACGTGCGGAACACGCATGCATACATAAATATGTGAAATATAGATCCGGTTAGATTTGTATTTATTCCTGGGACACATGAAATAGTTTTTTTTTGAACAATGAAAATACTGTAGTTGGAACTTGACGCAATACATGTTTTAACAGTGAGACCCAAAACTTATTATAAAGTTGGCACAGTGATCGACATTCCCAAAATATAGTTATATGTAACTAGTTGATTGATACACACGTATCGACAAACAGTCGGTAATTGCCGGACATTATGTTTCGGTTGGTCGGACTGCTGGCCGCACCGTAACCTTCGAACAGATAGCAGACGGTGTTCAACGGATGGAAGGAGCCTCGTCCGTACTGCATACTGTTCGCCGGTTGGCCCCAAATGAACGCATTGCATCGTTTCGGAGTATCGAGCAGGGGCTTTTCGTTGAAACGGGACAGATGGTGCATGCTGTATCAGAGTGTGAGTTTGATGTTTCACAAGAACAGTTGTGCGGTACTTTCAGAGTAATATGGGTCTTTGCGGCGCTCATCAGCGCCGGATGAACCAAGGTCCGTTGGAAATTCAATTACGTTTCTACCTGTTTGTTCGCTTCTTTGACTATTTCTAGAACTGTAGATTCGATTAGCGTAAAAAGTTGCTAAAAAGGCTGGGACAAACTTTTACATTGGTCAATTCTCAGAAAGTTTCCAAACATTTTTGCATAAAGATTATTCGCGCTGATCGCAACAAGGTGCATGACAGATCATATATGTACATAGTTGTGAGATGGCTAGCTTCACCTGCACCACATGCTGCAGTAGGTGGTCGAATAGCCAGCAATTATGGGGTAGACACTTGCGAACTGCATCGAGCTGGTGTCGAAGCCAAACTGCTCCTGATACTTGCACACGTCAACGTCACGAATTTCATTCTGTGGAATCCAATATTCCCAGTCGCTGGGGTAAAGTCGGATCTGACCAGCGTCCGTCAGCAAGATGCATTGTTGTGCTTTTCCTGAGCAAGCAAGCAAAAAGGTAAAAGCGTCAGAGCATATCATTTTTGTTAACTAACCGTTGTACAGAAATCCATCGCACGCTCCGCTGCCTAGAGCTATGTCTTCATCACATTTGTGTTTGCACATGTCGACACTCAGAGTGCCGCTCTGCAACGCGTACCTGCGGAACGAATATTTGGACGCTTCGGTGACATTTGAGTATGCCATCCAATACGTACGGTAGACGACTGAAAAGTTATAAGCAATGGTCGACATCAAACTTGGCGATCGGATCTGACTAAGTCACATCACATCGCACGTAATCGCATCTGACTAACTAGTCAGATCACATCAATGTAATCGGATGTGACTAGGTAGTCTGATCACATCAATGTGATCGGATGTCACTAGGTAGTCTGATCACATCAATGTGATCGGATGTGACTAGGTAGTCTGATCACATCAATGTGATCGGATGTGACTAGGAGCTGACACATCAATGATCGGATGTGACTAGGAGTCAAGTTGATCACATCAATGTCGGAGTGTGACTAGGTAGTCCTTGGATCACATCAATGTGATCGGATGTGACTAGGTAGTCTGATCACATCAATGTGATCGGATGTGACTAGGTAGTCTGATCACATCAATGTGATCGGATGTGACTAGGTAGTCTGATCACATCAATGTGATCGGATGTGACTAGGTAGTCTGATCACATCAATGTGATCGGATGTGACTAGGTAGTCTGATCACATCAATGTGATCATTGGTAGTCTGATCACATCAATGTGATCGGATGTCACTAGGTAGTCTGATCACATCAATGTGATCGGATGTGACTAGGTAGTCTGATCACATCAATGTGATCGGATGTGACTAGGTAGTCTGATCACATCAATGTGATCGGATGTGACTAGGTAGTCTGATCACATCAATGTAATCGGATGTGACTAGGTAGTCTGATCACATCAATGTGATCGGATGTGACTAGGTAGTCTGATCACATCAATGTGATCGGATGTGACTAGGTAGTCTGATCACATCAATGTGATCGGATTTCACTAGGTAGTCACATCGATGTGATCTGACTAGGTATAACGTATGTAGTCACATCACGTGATGTGATCGGATCGGATCTGTCTTGCCTACAAACAACTGTCGCACGTGCGGCGTAAAAATTGTTTTTATATACACCTAGTACCGTATTCCCTAAAATAGAGCCCCCCCAGCCCCCAAAAACACAGCCCCCCAAAAGTAGGGCCCCCAAAAATACAGCCCCGTCTAAAAGAGGTCAGCGAAAAATTACAGCCCCCCTTTGTATTTTTTAAATTTTACGGTATCTCTGCAACATCACCCAGCTGGCCATGTGTGTCTACGGCAGTGTGTTGTAGGCGAGGCGTGCACTGGTTGCACACTGTGTATGGCACAGCATACAACATAGACGCACATGACCAGCTGGGTGATGTTACAAGCAGGGGCGTATTATATAAAAGCAATGTTATGCTGCAGCAATATAACGCCCGTCCAAATGGCTGCCTCAGTTGGTTGGCAAGTTAGATCAGATCACATCACGGGATGTGACCACCTGGTTGCATCCGATCACATGTGTGATGGTCTACCAAGTCATATCACATCAGTGTGACTAGGTAGTCAGATCCGATCACATTGATGCGATGTGACTACACAATCCGATCACCAAGTTTGATATCGTCCGATGTGTCAAATAAAACCCAAGGAATCATCACAAAGTTTGGAAACGCAACAAGGTTAAAACAACAATGACTAACCGGGGGCTTGACAGGCGGCAAACGTGCATTCCTGCAAGAAGCGGCGGAACATTTTGTTGTGGCTAACCACACAGCGAAAGATTCGTTTTCAAAATCGGCACAAACCACGGTCCGTGTGAGCGGGACGGTGGGATCACAATCCGCTCCTCCATTCTGCGCCGGAACCGTTGAGCGCGATTGCTGTTGTTCACCGACACCACATGTGGCCGTGCAACTGCCAACGTCAACCCAATCCGTGAAACTACAATCAACCGGCGGAACGCAGGTAACCATGTTGCATGACTGCAAGCGAGTATGGAAATGTAGGGGCATCTTGGCTAACCAAAACACACAACGCCAACCTGAGATTTGATGGTATTGGTTTGCGAGCAAGCCGTGCCTCCATTTGTCGGCAGAGTCACACTCCGCTGTGCCGTTTGCACGCCTCCACCGCAAGTGAACGTGCATGGCGACCATTGTGACCACTGCCCGAGCACGCACGGTGTCGGACACCCACTTGCGCCACATGTCTGTAATGAGACACATAGCTGAGTTACAAGTCATTCTAATTGAAACCAAAGGAATTCACGCGAACACCTATGTACCCGACCTTCTCCGCACCTACTCATAGGGTATCTCCTATAAAGCCAGATTGGGGTTTAGGAGAGCTTGATGGTATACGCATGAAACCGAGCCCATCTATTTCCCCTCGAGAACACAGGTACATGTCCAGGGCGGACAGAGTCTCGATAAGGACCACGTTGTATGATCTGGTCAGACAAAAGTGGACATCGTATAGTGGGGCACAACTTCCTTTTTTATAAAAAGGGCTGTCAAGTTGTCAAGCCCCCCTGACCTGTGTTCGCTGCACACTCGTGTCGACACAGCCGGCACCACCATTGGTAGCCGGTGTCATTATACGCGATGATGTCTGCGTGCCGCCACCACAGGAAACCGAGCACGATGTCCACGACGTCCATTGGGACATGGTGCATGGCGTGGAGCATGGATTTGTTGAACAGGACTGTTAAAGGAGCTTTCGTAAAATTGGCTTGCAAATGTTTAATGAAGGTTGACAGTCCTTAGCTGAATGAATTTACTTGCGATTGTGTGGTGCTTGGATCAGCACACGGTGTGCCGCCATTAGTTTCAAGTGTCATCGTCCGGAATCTCTGTTGGATGCCACCGCCACATGACACCGAGCATACAGTCCATGGCTGCCACGACCCTTGAAAGCACGGTGTCGGGCACGGCGATTGATTGCAGCTCTGCAGGGAGAAAACGGTAATTTTCCGATTATAATTTGCCCCGGTTCGACATGCCTGAATGCGAGACGTTGTCGTGTCCGTGCAGGGCAAGCCACCGTTCTGAGCCGTAGTTATCGTTCTCGTTGCCACCTGTTCGCCTCCTCCACAAGTTTGTGTGCACACTGACCAAGCACTCCAATTAGATAGCGAGCAGTCACGTGGACAGAGGACACCGAGGTTGCATGTCTGCGTAATGAACGGATATAAAATGGGCTGGACTCGCGTGGTAGTACGTAGCCAAAGATTCGAACGAAACGGACCTGCACTCGACTGGTCAAACCAGCTCCACAAGGGGCTCCGCCGTTTTCCGCTTCAACCTTGGTTCGCGTTTGTGTTTTCTGTCCACCGTTTCCGCACGATACCGAACACTCTGTGGCGTCAACCCAAGACGTCCAGTAGCAATCGCGCGGACACGGGTGCGTGTTGCAAACCTGAGAAACGTGTGTGTGTGTATGTTTGATATTTTTGAATGGATTCTGTGATTCTCACGAAATTAAACAAGTGTGTTGACAAACATCAGTTTGAGTGGCGAGCCCGGCACACAGCGAGTCTCCGTTGAAGCCGACGGCCAGTTTTTGACGAGTTTGTTGCACCACGCCACCGTTACACTCGGCGCTGCACGTTCCAGAGTTCACCCAGGACGACCAGGTACAACTGGGGCATACGTCGGCATTGCAATCCTGTAAGAGCAAACACATCGCTTATGTCACAAGAAATGTACGGGCAGAATTTTGCAGACGCACAAGATTGCGTTGCGCTGAGCCGATACACAATGACGCGCCATCGCCAGTCACCGATCGCGTTCTCGTTTGAAGTTGTTGACCGCCTCCGCACGTTCGTGAACAGGTGCCCGAGTTGACCCAGGCGTTCCACGTGCATGACGGACACACTTTCAGGTTGCACGTCTGAATGGCAATGACCAAACGATGATATGGATTATGTTGCAGCCCTGGTGTTCGCAGCTCCGCAACGCCCACACCAACTTACAATTGATTGTGTTGACGACCCTACGCACAGATTGTCGCCATTGCCGACCACTGATTTCGTTCTCGTTTGCAGCTGAGATCCAAGTCCACAGCTTCGAGAGCAACTACCGCTGTTTGTCCATGCATTCCAGGAGCACGACGGACAGACTTCTATATTGCATGCCTGAATACATTAACATTAATTGTTTTTGACTCGTTCTGGTCAAATCAAGTTGCCATAAGAGGTATTCGCAGCTCATTTGTCGGGCGATGTCCTGAATTTTATTATGCAGAAAACTTGTCGGCAACATCATTCATGACTAGATGCTGTTAAATTTTATGCATGTACAGCATAAATATCTGTTCGTTCAATGGCTTATCTGTGTTTAATGCTCGATAAAAATCAGTCAGTCAGTCGGTCGGTGAAGAAAGCTATGACAATCTCGTTTTTAGGATGGCAAGAGTGAACGTATTAAATTTTACACTGACAGGCCGTAGTGACAAAAACTTCCACAATCGAAACACTATTTTCTGCCCGATTCGGAACAGTTGGTTGTTTCACTTGCCACCAGAAGACGCACTACTGGTTATCGCTATGCGTGATGGAAAAGTTCGCGTGTTTCGTGCAAACGGAGTGCAGCACAATCTTGCCTGATCAAATCGCGAACAAAGCAAAACAGTTACAACTCATACCAACCACAATCTGTTGCGAAAGTCCTGTGCACAAGTTCTCACCACCGGCGATGGCATTTTTTATCCTGGTTTGGGTTTGAGTACCGTCGCCGCATGTTCTGCTGCATGAACCCGTGTTGGTCCACGACGACCACGTGCAGGACGGACACGTACCAGTGTTGCATGCCTGTGCGTGATGTGTGCATAGGGTGGAGTTCGCAAAACAAAGTCAACCTCACCGTCAAGTTCAACGCCGGGGAATGGAAAAACTGTCGGTCAACCAAACTAGGCTCTTCACAACGTTATAAATATCTGGCACAGGCTGTGCTGTGGCAACACACTACAGCTGTGCAGCACAGCACTGTGTCACAGTGAAACACTATTGTGTGCCACTGAGAGCGTAACGTTGAGCTTGACTTTGAACTTGACGGTGAGCTTGACTTTCTTTGGTGAATTCCGCCTCAAATGTGCTAAGGATTATTGCATGCAATCCGATCTTGCTCTATTTAAGCTACACTACAAGACAATGCACTTTGAGATTTACCTATAGGCAACACAACTTACCACGCTCTGTTGGGACAATCCGAGGCACAGATTTTCGCCGCCACCCACGGCATTCTTTGACCTTGTTTGTGTTTGGGTTCCTCCTCCACATGTGACAGTACACGAGCCGGTGCTAGTCCAAGCTGACCAGGTGCATGATGGACATACGGCTGTGTTGCACGCCTAGTACAATGCACACATACTTACATAGACGAATCGACTGCTACTCTTTATATTCAAATGAACGTAATGTTTAGTAGTCTGTTGTAGCCGTGTGCACTGCGCTTACCACTGACTGTTGAGCAACTCCAAGACAGAGGCTATCACCCCCGCCGATGGCGTTTTTGCTGCGTGTCTGAAGCTGTGTGCCGCCGCCGCAAGTGGCGCTACATGTGCCGCTATTTGCCCAAGCTGACCAGGTGCATGAAGGACAATCTTGCGTGTTGCAACTCTGTGAATCAACAAGCAGTGCTTTGGGCCACGACGACAACTTGTCTGTAGCTTACCACAGTCTGTTGAGACGGCCCAGCGCAGAGATTGTCGCCTCCACCGACGGCATTCTTTAATCGCATTTGCGTCATCGTGCCTCCGCCACATGTTTTGCTGCACGAGCCACTGTCAGCCCATGCGGTCCAAGAGCAGGACGGACAGACTTGAGTGTTGCATGTCTGGGTGCAAGCAGTGCAGTGTGTTGACGTATCGAAAGCAACAACTAGTCAAGTGTACCAGTGATTGTTGTGACGCTCCTGTGCACAGACTCTCCCCGCCACCAACAGCGTTCTTTGTTCTAATCTGGAGCTGTGTGCCAGTGCCACACGATTGGGTGCATGTGCCACTGTTGGCCCACGAAGACCAAGTGCAAGCCGGGCATACTTGCGTGTTGCAACTCTGAAGTGCACATGAATTGACGGTCTGAAGCTCTCAGTGCAAGAACCAAACCGACCAGTGTCTGTTGTGAATCGCCGACGCACAAGCTAGCGCCATTTCCGGTTACTTGTTTCGAGCGACTTTGTGTGTAGGTGCCTCCCCCGCATGGCTTGGTGCAAGTGCTTGTGGTTGTCCAAACCGTCCATGTGCACGATGGGCAAACGACGCCAGTGTTGCAGCTCTGTGTTGGAATCACCAAATGGTCGCTGACTCTGACACTTTCTCATGCACCTACATAAGAGATCCCAGCAATGTACACATACCACAGTCTGAGTTGTTGGTTCTACTGGACAGGGAATGCCGCCGTTCGTTTCGGCCACCATTGTGCGAGCCTGCTGTTTGGTGCCTGTGCTGCACGTCACGCTACACGGTGTCGTATCGGTCCATGCCATGTAGTAGCAATCAGTCGGACAAGCATTGGTGTTGCATTGCTAAAACTCGTGAGAATATGCCTTTTTTGAGGCATGGACACCGATTCTGAAACTAACAATGAATTGCTCGGTGGGTAGATTGGGATCGGGACACGCCGCCCCGCCCGGTTCTTCGTCGATGCGCATTCGTGTCTGTCTTTGTTGACCACCATCACAACTGGCTGAGCAAGTTCCGTCATTCACCCAGTTAGTGAAATAGCATGGACTCGGGATTCTTGGAGCTAAAGCATTTACACAATACGAAAACGCCATATTTGAGCAGATAATCTGATAAGCGCACTCACGGGTGACATCGTAGCAAACTCGAGCTGACAATTCGTCGTCACTTCCTGGTGGTAAATTTATTGTGTTGCTCGCGCTCGCGTAAAGTCGACAGGCCTTGACCTTAGCGCCCAGCGATATCGAATACAGCACGTATGCCTTGCATTCGCCCGGCGCGCTGCTGCTGTGGTAGCCGACACGACACCTTAAATTTGTGAAACTGGTGAGCCGGCACATCGAGTCGTGGTGCCATTATCAGGCAACGACATAAATAACGACAAATTTTTGGGTTCGTCGGAGTCGGACTGTGTGATACCCAATGGTACTGTCATGGAACTGTGATGACTTGATCAAGTGACTTTTGCGAGCTCGTTATAAAATTGAGATACAAGTTGAAAATTTTTTGCTCTCGCAAACCAACCAGTGCAAATATGGCTCTCTCTGATCTTATAAAAGTTGAATACAAGAGGCAAACAAGTTTCTCAAGTCTAATCGAGACGGTTTGCCTGACTGAAGTTCATTTCACGTTGAAGATTCGAACCCAAGCCGCACTTGTGGTAATCATCTGCAAGTGTGAAACTCTTGCATTACCACAAATATGGCTTGGATCTGACTTCAACTTGAAATAAACTTCAGTCAGGCAAACCGTCTCGATTAGACTTGAGAAACTTGTTTGCTTCTTGTATTCAACTGTTGAACGGAGAGAGCCTGGTTTTTGCTTTGCCTTTTTGCACTGGTTTGCTTGAGAGAGCAAACATTTTTCAACTTGTATGTATACACTAGACACAGGACTCGTGCCCACGGGCCAGGTTTCAGTCATAAAGCGCTTAGCGCAAACATCGCATGAGATGATTTTGCCGCTCAGCTTTCAGTTTGCCTGTGGGACATAACATTTTCATAGATTTACCACTCAGCATCCCGCTAACCTGTGGGACAGCATCTATAGAGATTTACAGCACAGCACCCCGATTAGCTATGGGAAAGCATTTCAGACATTCGCCACTCAGCATGCCGTTAACATGCTGCAGCATACATACATAGCACTTTCATAAATTCACCACTACCCATGAACCTGTACGTTAGCATCTCAGAGATTTACCACCCAGTGTCCCGTTAGAAAGCTTCCTGAGAGATTCACCACTTAGCATCCTGTTAGCCAGTGGGAAAGCACTTTTAATGTTTTATCACTCAGCATTCCGTTAGCCCAATAGAAAATATCCTCATGTCATGGTATATAGCCATAGCCGATAACCCTTCCACTTCACAGCTGCAAAAAAATTGTTCCTCATTCACCCCTGCAAAGAACTTTATGTAAACTCCACAGAAAACTTTTTAGTTTCCCTCAGCAAAATCGTCTTTTTATACACCGCAAAACCCATTCTCCTCGACAGCCTCTCTTCATATTCACCTCCGTTAAACACCTTCCAGTTCACCTCCGCAGCTCCAGGTCACATCTGCAACCCCTTTTCCGATTCACCTCGGCAAAAAACTCTATCTATTTTATTCGCCTCTGAAGCGCTCTTCCTATTCACCTTTATGAAAAATCCTTCTCTTTCCTTTCTGCGAAAACCTTGTTCAGTTCAAAAGCAAATGCGCGAGAAAATACCTGAATCTACATGTAACAGCAAACAGAAGCATCATTTTGGCTGTTCAGCTTGAGAGCAGAAAATCATGATCTCCCGCGTCACGTTAATATTGAAAACTGAATAGCTTTGCCACGCACGCCAACAATCAAAAATCGATAATGTTGATAACGGACAGACAGACATGTTTTCTATTTAATAGTAGGGTATTTCTGCGCTGCTCTTCCCGTGTTCTTTTGATGTACTCCTTACGGTCCGATTGTGTTTGATCCTCAGAGTTTTCACGCTTTACCATGACGTAAAAATAGGTGGGATATGAGCAACGGTCATGATGTTACTTTGGTTGAAGTTTATTCCATCTGTAAATAATGTAAGTTCAGAACATTCTTCACTCAGCCAACTTCACAACAATGTGTTCTGTCCAGCAACGTTGCCGAACACGTCACACGTCAACGTTGCAGCTAACGTAATTATAAAAACGTAACAACGTTGCAGTCAACTAACACACAGCAGTAATAATACTCTGACAGTAGTGAAGTGAGTTTTGCCGGTTTTCGCCTGCTTTTACAGACGGGCGAGGTGCGAGGCCTCGTTGGTGCGAACACTCCTGGCCAATTGACCACCAAAAAGGACTCGAGCAGATCTTATTGCTGGAATACGTTACAACAATGTAACAGCAGTGAGTTTTGCCCGTTTCGGGCTAAACAGTAGAAACAGCAGTTGACATGCGTCATTTTGTTCTTGATGGAGAGACAAAGACTCGTTTAGGAAAGCTAAAATCCTCAACGGCCAATCAAAATCGTGACACAGACAGACAGACAGAGACACTTTTTTCAGTTTCCAGTTAGATATGTTGGTCAAAAGCCACAGTCAGCAACACAACATGTCCTTCTTACTTGTTCCAAATAAACGTCTGGGAGAGACAACATGCATGCTCGCAATCAAGCAAAACTACACGTAAAGACTCGGAGATTGCCACATACCAGCGCTCGCACCCCCGCATATCAGTGACCGGCACAACCACGTCCAGCTCAGTACCGGCGGCGATTGTTTTGTCCGCCACCTCTGTCATGTTGCAAACACGCCGCGTTGGAGGAGCTGCAAATCAACAAGAAACAGTAAACGCAGCGACCCAATGCTATTTTTGTTTCCGGTGCGCAACTGATTCAAACTGACTTTGACCGCAGATTTTTTCGTACAGATCGTACAACGTTTCGTCTCTCCACTGCATAATCTCGAACGTGTTGCTTGGCGCCGCTTTCATGAAGTGACAAATGATTTGTGGGTCCTGAATATTGTGGCTTTGAATTATCAAGTGCAGTGCCAGTAGCATGTAATAATTTAAAGAGCGTGGAAAGAACCTCGCTGTACTGAATTCCAAGACACAGCGGTTCCAAATCGCATTCAAAGATACAGTCATCAACACTGTTTATAGGCGTAGCTGTGACTGTGCGCAACAGATAGTTAGGACCGAGCTTCTCAATATTTTGAGCCGTTTGTACCCATGTTCCTGAAAAGTGGGTCAGGGATAAACGTGCAACTTGACAACAAGGCATAATCAAAGAAATGAATCGAGAACTTACGTGTGGAAAGGCACTGTGACCAGACAATGGGCACAGCAGTCAGCAGCAGCGCTGACACAATCGGCAAAGAAAGCATTTAGGCCTTTTTGGACAGTGTTACGGTGTTTTGAGTGAATAGGGTTTTGAATCGAATGCTGACAGGTGGACTTGATTAGGTATTACCCGCAACGATCTAACGGACGATGCATATTCATACAATAAAAATGAGTTCTGTTATGTGACGACACAAAACGTAGGCAGATGACACCGAGGAAAACAGTTTCCGGCTGTGGTTGAGATTAGCGGACCACAACGATAGCAGTGATATCAAAGCGGGTGTTGTCGTAACGTTGATGCAGTGACGTATTGTGTCACATTGTATGTATTTACAGCATTTTTTCGTGTTCAACACACGCCACACAGGTCGCAGCTTCGGTAGAAACGGAAATTGTTACCAAAAAGTACGTGGTTGGGGGGAAACTCGGCACGTTTTCAATCCGTGGGATACGGTATTGTGAGACGAGTAGGACACTTCTGTGAATATGACATTGTGGTGTACTTTTGAAATAGTCAAACTCAGTAATCAGAAGGTTTATTCAATAGCGTTTATTTATCGAAAGCATCAAATACGTGAAGGGATACTAAAACGTTGCGATTTTCCATAATCCCTGGACAATGCAGATCTATACAATTGCAAGTGGATGCATCAAAGTTTCACAGACCCAGTTCCAAATTTTCATGTAACTTCCACGTAGCGTACCAATTTTCGCGACCTGAAAGACGAAACAGAAGATAACGATCATTTAACCTCATCGTGCTGTAATTGGCATTCGACTTCAACTAAGGCAACTCACATCTAAATTTTGGTACAAATGACAGCCAGCCGATGAGCCACCAAAAGCAAAGGCGGTGCAGTCAACGTCCGTTGCGCTCTGACACTCCTTCAAGCATTCGATCTTCGATGTAACGCCAAAGCGTAACACACGACGTTCGGCGATCCCAGGACTCTTTTGATTTACTTCCGTGGCAATTTGTTTGAAATAACAGAGTTCGTGTTCCAACAACGCTTTGTTTGCTATAATAAAAGTGAACAAAGCTTTAGCTGACCAAAGTTATAAAACGCGAAACTAAAGAAATGCGGTACTTACGGGAGCCAACGTTCTCGTACAGGTCATAGGTGCTGCTGTTGTCCAAATGAATAGGCAAATCAATAGACGGCAAGATTATGCAATCACCGCCAGTACCTTGACTGATGAATGCAGCACACGCGGTTTTATTGGCAGCGCAGAGAGACTCACAACCTGAAGTGGCAATTTATGGTCAGATGCCGGATCTGTGGCAGTCATGAAAGTGCGCACTTGATGCGGATGTCGACGCGTAGCTTGTATTGTCGCCTGTGCTCAGTGGTTTACTCATGTCCAGGTGGATCCACGTTTTCAACCATATGTCCACTGGGCAAGCAGCCAGTTTGCAATTGCCTGTCTCAGTGAATACGTCACCGCATTCCGCACCGCCGGGATCTGGTTGTGAAACAATGGTTCTGAAAAAAGTGAAACGAATGTCAACAAGACATTCTTTTGCAGAATTGTGTTTGGAAGATGTCACATTACCTTGTGCGTTGTTTGATACCCCTTCCACATGTCCTGCTGCACGCCCAGTCATCCCAGCTGCTCCATACGCAATCAGCCGGTGGGCCTTTAATTCAGAATTATTCCTGTGATCTAATAGTTGTCTGATCAGGAAAAGGAACATGCTTTTTGCTTTATCTAATACCAAGCAAATTGTAACAAAAGTATAAAAAATACCTGATGTTGGCACGGTGGGGAGCACCTCATCTGGATCAACAGCATTGGGAGGAGTGCCCCGTGTTGCAACAGTTGTTGTCGGCGCCGTCGTTGTGCCTAAACGCAAAGCAGTGACTAGACCATTCCCACATACCAGTAGTTCGTGTGATATAAAGTACTATGTGATCCCCTGATAGTGTGTCAAAAAGGACCCTACTCTGATCCCCTTTTATTCAGTTTAGTTCACTCACACTTACTTGATCGCCAATCGTCGTCACTCAGAATATTTGGCAGAACACACAGTCAAATGCAGTTTTAATTATGTTTGGAGCGTGTGTGTGACTACAGGTCTAAAAAGAAGCCCGCTATGAATGAAGTTTTCGAAGACCTTCTTATTCCTGTCGGTACAAAAGGGTAGGTCAAATATAACCAGCAAGAACAACAATGTCAGAGGACACCACCTGCTCTCGAGCCGAGGTAAATAAATGCTCTACATATTTTAAACATGCCTGCGGTAGTTGTTGGTGGTAAGGTCGTGATCACCTCGTCTGGATCAACAGCATTGGGAGGAGTGTCCCGTGCCGCAACAGTTGTTGTCGGCATGGTCGTGCTTGCTGAAAGTGAGAGAACAGGTAACTATGGTAGATTTGCCAACCAGGTTCTTTCCAGAAACAAGTTGGACTTTACTGGGCGCAGTGATCGAAATTGTTGTGCTTGTAGGGGTGATTAGTGGAGTGGCTGCCAGATAATTATCATACAAACAAGGGGCTAATCTTTCAAATACGGAACTGTATGAAAACTACATAACTACCTTCTGTCGTGCTTGGCATGGTACTAGTGGTAGGTGTCGGCGTTGTGGACGACGTGGCTGTGGTTGCTGTAGATTAGAGGTTAGTTTTGGCTGTCTATCACAGATCGGTAAAAAGCTATGCTGGCAAGTACACAATGCAATTATCTAACTATCCGGCGCAATTGTGCTGATTGTTGTGGAAGTAGGCGCTGTTGTGGTTGCCGCCACTTGGGCGGTTGCTGTAAAAGAACGCAGAAATTGGTTGTAACAGACTGCTGTTAATATCAAGCACAACTGCAACTTGTTAATCACTGACAAGTAGGAGGCGATGTTGAGCTCTGCGTGCTTGCGGTAGTAGCAGGAATAGTGGTTGACGAAGCAGCTGTGATTGAACGTTACATACTGACAAAAGTTGTTGAATACAAGATAAAAAAGAGAACACACAAGGAGGTGTTGGCGCAGTTGTGCTTATTGTGGTGGAAATTGGCGTTGTTGTGGTGGTAACTGGGGTTGTTGCTGTGAATGAGATACTAGGAATTATCTATCAAAGATTTCGTCAGCTTCAACCATAACTGCAACTTGCTAGTACTCACAAGTAGGAGTCGATGATGTGACCTGTGTGGTTGTTGTGGCGGCAGGAGCTGTGGTTGACAGAGTAGCTGTGATCAAATGTTTCATATTAACGAGCATTACTGCAGACTGTAATCAACAAGCAACAAACAAGTAGAAGTTGATGCTGTTGTGTCGGGTGTCGTCGTAACTATTGTCGTCGAGGTGGGTGCTGGAGACGGAAGGTTGAAAATTAGTGGGTGCGGTCACCACAAGTCTGTGTAGACTTGGCATGTGCAAAACTAACTCGTGGTTGTTGAAATTGACGTGGTAGCAATGGATAACAGGGTGCTTGCAGACGATGATGCTACTGCAAAAAGCCGAGTTATTCATGTTAAGCAGCTTGTCCAACAGCAAAGTACAACAATTAGCAATCTTCTAACAGGTGACCGTCGACGTTGTTGTGCTTGGAGTAACAGTTGTAGCAGCTGGTGCGGTTGTGGTTGACGGCATACTCGTGGAACCGAGCACTAATATAGGACACAGCAAGAAACAGTGAACAAAGCACGACATGATTGCTGCCACGGTAATGGTTGTCCGTGATATTCAGCAAAACCGTGGTTCATACTGTTCGACTCAGTATATGGCTAGCTTATGTCGTGTTCTGTGGAAGAGGTTTTTTGCTTTATAATATTTAGCCTGCGGCTGACGGGTGTTGAACAGACCCACAAGTGAACACGCTAAATACTGCTTAACCCAGTGGACCCGACGGGTTGTACACAACTTGCATAAGAAAACGCAACTACAGTAAGTGTCAGTCAGGAACACGGTGCGTGAAAGTAGTGTGCCAATGACACTCAGTGAAACACACAAAGTTGTGGCATGTTGCACTAACTGGTAGTAGATGGCTTTGTCGCACTGGTAGTCGAGGGTGCCGTTGTGGTTGTTGGGGCAGGTGAGGTGCTAGAAGCTGAAATGTGAGAAGAGTTCGACACGCTACGTAAGGATGTTGTCACGGAATTTCGGCAAGTATTGTGCTCAAATAACTGGCAGACTAACTAGGAGTGGGTGTTGTCGAACTCAGTGTTGTCGTTGGAGTTGTAGTCGTCGACCGCGTAGTGGGCACTGTACAAGTACAAGAGTGTGTAACTAGAAAAAATGACGAAAAGTGCAGTTTCAGTGCACTAACAAGTTGTGGACGTGCTAGAGATTGTCGTGGTGGTCTGTTGGGCGGTCGATGTGGTTGTGGTCGGTGGAGCTGCTAAAAGGGAACCATGTATTGTACAACAAGGTTGATTGTGTACCGGTGCATGAACACTCACTTTTCACAGTTGTTGATGGTGTGGTGGTGGATGTGGATGAAACAGTTGTGGGTGATGTTGAGGTCGGCGGTAAAGTTGTGGTCGCTACAGTTATGCGTGCTGCAAGAGTAACAGCACCGTGACTGATCGCAGAGTGCCGTCATACTGACAATGCGTGTGAAAGCTTGTGTTTTCACGACCTGCTCACGCACGAACTGTTCAAAAGTTTTCAAAAAAAGTTGCGACGACCTCAAAAGCAGGATAAAGTTATCGATCTAAGTGCATTAAAGCCAAAGTGAATGCTACAGTCCTACATGTGGGTTGTGCAGTGGTGCTGGTGCCAGTTGAAGTTGTTGTCAATGGGGCCGTTATTGTGTTTGGTGCACCTGAATCTGGAGGTAAATGGAAAACAGGCATTGTTGTGGTCGGCAGCAACGATGTTTTTCTTGAGGCTGCCATCGCTAAAAGGAACACGAAAGTTTCGTAATCAACGTGGATAAAGTGCATTGGCGTGCATGTTGACGACAAGCAATCGTGCGGATCCGC
This sequence comes from Rhynchonema sp. JSB1_4, assembly GCA_030248065.1. NCBI lineage: Eukaryota > Metazoa > Nematoda > Chromadorea > Monhysterida > Xyalidae > Rhynchonema > Rhynchonema sp. JSB1_4. Next base: position 30,032 of record JASAMV010006746.1, read on the forward strand.
TGCTATTGGTCGCACAATGACTTTATAAGAATTGGTCAAATTTTTTTCCTGAATCGTAAAGAGGGAAAGTGACGGGGCAATGACGTTGCGTTGCGTGATCGCACACAAAGCATGTGGTAAAGAGAATGTTTCAGACGTGCGGCAACGTGGTGGATCTGCTAGATTATTTTCAGCTGAAAATGTTTTGTCAGAATCACAAATAGCACAGTGGTTAAGAGTGACTGAACGTGAACATCAGGATTGGTTTGATGAATTCTTATATAGTCATTGTGCGACCAATATCAACTAACTTGGTGGCACAGTGAGCATGTCAGGGTCAGTGTCCAGTGCTAAAATAAGACTTTGGAATGTTTGATTCTGATGTTGGTTTACAAATATATGTTATGATGGCGGTGACAAAACGCACGTATAATGGCAGCCTCATTGTAGTAGAGTATGGCTCGTGAAGTTTCGACAATAGGCCACGGTTCACTGAGTTGTTGCAAACACCGGCACAGGTAAGTTTGCTCGTCATGAATAAAAGCCATTAGTCTGTCCCCCAATGTCTGGCTGCACAAAACCTAGGACAATCACAACTGTCATGATAATGATTAATTAAAATTACAAATTGGAAGAAATGAGCAGAAAGATGAGCTTACTTGACACATTGCTGATGTTATCACAAATCCACTGTTGAAATTGGGCGGAATGACGATCCGGTTGTCAAGGGCCCTGAAGCTGATTCCTTTAATTTGGTAGTTAAAGTTGGTAGTTCGAATCACAGGCATTCCTGAAACAACAGGTAATTTTTTTCCGAGATCTTTCGGATCAGAATTTTTCAGCGTAGAATCAAGCACACACCACTTCCGCAATAGGTCGACGTGTAAATCGAGTACGTAGACGTATTCAGCAACGGAATCGCGTGTTGATAGTCGATCACTGGGTACAAATGGCACTCAGCTGCCGGGAACGGGCTGAATGCGTAGGCCGTACACCCTTCGGCGCCGTGACGACAAGCATTTTCGCAGCTTTCCTTCGACGTGATATAAGTGAGAGGGCTGTAGTTCGCGATGCCAATCAAATCGTGATACTTGTTCAGCCACACACGGTCCGTAATTTCTTTGAATCGACAGACTGTAAAAATAATCGTAACAATTAACACTTGGATTGAGGTTAGTGCTGATATACCAAATTTCAAAATGTCCTGCCGTAAAATAAAACACGTCCCATAAGTAATGTCGAGTTTTAAACCCAAACACTAAAAACGCGCCGTTCAGAAACATTGCGCACAGCTGCCTGGCTGACTGGCAAGCCTCACGTGTGTCTGTGTTACCCCAATGTTTCAAAATTAGATTTTCGAGTTTATATCTGTGCATATTTCATTGCACGGCAGCGATTTTCGAGAATTAGGCTAGGCTGGAATCAGCCTAAGGCTGCGCGTATACTCATTCCGCGGAACAGAAAGAACAGGTAGAGGAACGATCGTTTCTGCCAACTGAAGTGCGTTCCGCTCGAGGAATTGTTTGTGTTTTATCAAACTGATGTTGCGGTACCAGTTTTTAAAACAACCGAAAAATTAAAATATTGGGTTGGCCCAAAATGCTCGTTCCTCCACCGACTTCAGTACATTGAAAGTGGAGGAGCAGTCATTTTGCTTCACCCGTATGTGCGCTTGTCATCAAATTTGTTGTGCATGCGCCTGGCGACTAACTAAAGCTGTTGTTGTTGACCCGTTGGCTAAGTATTTCGCAGTTAGCAGAAACGTTCGTTCCTCCACGCGTTCTTTCTGTTCCGCGGAACGAGTATACGCGCGCCTCTATTTATGCTGATACTGAAACAACGTGCGAAACCGTACTGGACTGAGCGCAGTCAACACCCGTCCATCCGTTGTAACATTCGCACACGGGTGTTGGCGAGCATCGTCGAACGCCGTTGCGGCACGCAAGAAGCTCACACGCTGCACTCGGGGTTGGTTCGACATTTGGCTCGATCATGATTGGCCCTATGTCGAAAATGGTATCCATCTCGAGACCGTCGATGTCTTCCGTTGTTTTTGAGACTGTCAAAAATAAGCGCCAAGTGTCTCGCCTAGAACGTAAACAACAGCAAAATAAAAAGGGGGTAAACAACCGGTTGAACTTTGTTCAAGTCCATCAGCGTCCCCAGCCACTTCTAATCCTGTAATTTGAAAAGTAAATCGTCATCGATTGTGAGAGCAAATCGTAAAAATTAGATGAGAGCTTGTCACAAACCAAATGTTTTGCATTTCCATTGATACAAATCTGATCCACCGTTGTTAGTCGTGGGTATAGCGCCTGCCAAGTTACGATAGCATAGGCAATTTGCACGAAACGAGCTTTTCAGGGCGTACGCTTCGACCGGTCGACCCTGACTTCTCAACGAACACATCTTTGCGCACATGTTCGCGTATGAACGAAATGTCAACGCAGTCGTAATGAAGTAGGGTGCAACAACAGTGTCGTCAAAGTCGTTGTGTGTCAGTTTATGCTCGCACAGTTTTAGCCCGTCAGCCTCTTCACGTAATTCTGAAAATGGGTGTCGTGAGAAATTTTGTGGTAGTAATTATTTTCAGATTGGTTCGTTCTCTTAACGCACCTGCCGTGTCTATTGCTGCCCATAGTCCGTACTCTTCACCCAAACTCTGTGGGATTTCTAATCCAGCCGTGAGAGGCACATTCACCAATAAACATGCGCTGAATGCTGCCTTCGGGGCATACATGTATCCGTGGCACTGCTGCCCTTTCAATGTGCACATCTCTTCGCATCGACGTTGATTTTTGGACGTCACGCGTGTGACGTCATGCGTCAAAAACTGGCTAATATCGATCTCGCTGGACGTAATCTCCAGATACAAACGCGTAGCTGAAATGTCTGAGCCAGTTGCACCCAAAGATTATGGGCCACAGGTGTAAATACGCTATATTGTACCTCGCTGGTCGCAAAATGTTCCTGACCAGCCGTCTTCGCACACACAGCCATCAGCGACACATGCTCCAAAGTTACAGTCACCTCCGCAACCTGAAAACCAACATAAAAAGTAAATTTGGTAATTTGCTGTGGCCTGCACCAAGCCTTTTCTTGCAAAATACCTGAAACAGACAGCCGGTCTGTGTGACATTCTGCTGGCGAGCATTCCCTGACCTGTAGCATATTGGCATTGCTGGTATCACAGGATGCGCCATTATTGCTCGGTGCTGTAACCACACTTCTGTCACGCATAGACGCTCCTGCAATCAACAGTCAGTGCTGGAGTTTTCCACTCAAAACACAGCGTGTTTTACGATCTGCACTCAACTTCGTTAGGGCGAATATTCACTCACCAGGCGCTGTAAATTATTACACTAACCAGTTCCGCACGTAACGCTACATTGTGACCACTGTGACCATGGGGAATATTCGCAATCCACAGGCAGGTCACAAGCAGGAAGTGCGCATGACTGAAATTTAGAAAGGTTTGACTGATGACAAAAATTACGTTAGATTGAAGCTCGCACTTTCGATTGAATCAAGGCGCCGTCACAATCGCCTCCACTGATTTTACTTCGATGGCGTTGCGAGGTTCCTTCGCTGCAAGTCACGGAACAGGAATTCCACTGAGACCATTCGGTGTATCGACAGACTTCGCACATTTCTGCCGAACAACTAGTTGATTCGTCAAGCGTTGTAGGACATGATTCACTTCCTAGATACATTTGCACTGAATAAAGTGACACAAGAAGTTAACGGTGATTTAAAGCGATGGACACCTTCACTCAATGCACGTCGTCTTGTTTGGACAGCGCCAGCAAGTAAAGCTTCACACGAAGTAGGGCAATGAGACCACGCTGTCCAATCAGAATACACGCATTCAGACCGGTCAGAAGGGCATTCGTCTGGATTATAAACAAAGTAGGATGGATCGGCAGCACATCGACGCGATAGACACTGGCCATTCACGCAGCGATCGCCATATTCATTGCACTCAGCCCCATTTGGAAGCCACAGTCGACCTGTGTTTATGGATACGTTAACCAACGGTGTTCCTGTTCTTTGTTATTTTTGAATACTCGGCCTTCATGCACTTTGCTGGCATCCTTGGCCACGTGTGGTGTGGTCGGGGAGGGCTTATCTTAGGTTTGACTGACTTTGACTTGCTGACAAAGGCAGGTGTGCACTTTGCAGGTATGCTGGGACGGTTGGTTGGCCGGGTCCGGAATGACTTTGAGTTGGCTATGTCGGTTCTGGTCGGAGTCGTTTTTGACTTCGACTTGGGTCGGGTGTGGTCGGCGATGTTCCTCAATCACACGGCGGAAGCGTGGTGGACAAGAGAACCGGAAATCTGGAAAAGACTGATATCAAAAATTGTCCAATGTCAATGCAGGTTTGTGCCTTTTGCAGTTCAAAGAAAAATATTGACCAAAACAGACAGCCATTATTGATATGTAAAAAAGCGGGGATCTGTGGATACATAGCTAGCAGAAGGTTGTTCCACAGACGTGTACAATAGTGGTCAGTACAGGATTGAATATTTGGTAATCAAACACAATTTATTGTTTTTTGACATTAATAAACACAGGACGTTAGTAACGAATTTAAAAAGAGCAAAACTGAAAAATCATTCCCTGCCTTGTCTTGAACCAGCACTCGCAGCCAACGCTAGCTCCGTCGCTATCGTTTTTTTTGGTTTTCGACCTCGTTTTTTTCATTTGTTTGTCAATGTTTGTCATTTTCCCATGTCGTTTGTTGGGATAGAGATCAAGAACATTAGTTTTGAGGAAAGGCACCAAGTTGCGACAACCCACCGAAATCAATTCGCTAACATGTCCTATCGGGTACAAAATTATCTGATATTGACGCACATGTGCACATGATGATCAGCAATTACAAGAGAAATTCAATTGGGGTTTGACAGAGGTTATGGTAGCGCGATAAAACATTAGATGTTTTGTAAATAATAAATGTTTTGTCAGCCTACTGTAACCCGCCTCCACACATCAGTGATTCAAATTTTCCTTTGGAAATCCTGATTCCCTTGCACACGTTGTGCGTCAATATTGGACTGATTATGTTTCAAGTCAAAATCAAACCAAGTCAAACCCACCACGACCACATCAAACCGGGATGAAAGCAAATTGCATACCGCTCTATGTACACTATTCTGGTATACAGTATTCTCGTCAAGAAGGAAAGGTTTAGCACATGCTCGATGAGAAATACACGTACATATATTGATACCATGCTTTGCTCAGCTGTAAGGATATTCAATAATCTGACCTCTGAAGCCATTTTCTTCGCACGGGAAGGTGCACGACGTGATCTGTGACCCAGGTGAACTGCCAGGGTAAAGTTCAGCGCATTTTCGGTTCTCGTAGTGAGTTCTGTTTGTCAATCCGACAGCATGATCACACGATTCGCTTGAACAAGCTATTCCCCGTACTGAATTGCCCAAACAAGTGGTGCCACCATTGTTTGGATATGGATTGTCGCAACGACGGAGCTAAAAACAAGTCTAACCGTGTCAAACCGGGATCAAAGCAAGCCACACAAGATGCAGTGATTGCAACAAACTTCAATCCTCAATGGTTGTTGGCCCTCCAGCTCGCAAGCACTGCATTTGCCGCCGCCGCAAATTTCTTCCGACTGCGTCATCCAGTCCGTCCAAAAACCGTTTCGGGGAATCAACGACGTTGCTTGCTCGTCGTGCACATGAACACACTCCCCCGTTACACATACCTGCAACAGGTGGTGCACTGGCCGCCGATGACCGACAACGGTTTCTGTGAAGTTAGTAACCTTTCCTGGGCCACAATAGCTTCCGTCCAGTCTTGTGAACATGTAGGCGACCACAGAAACACCATTGTTGTTCGTGCACAACAGTGCGCGGCAATTTTCTGTCTGAACAGGATAGTACCTCCCACAGCCGCCCATCACTGCCATGCATTGAGCTTCGTCTGTTTGCTCTTGACCAGGCGACACGTTCAGAAACACGTTGCTCGTTAGCTGCAGACCGTTGCTGCTTGTAAAGCATGGTCATTCAATGATGTGGAGCATTATTAACTGACCACTTCACTGAGACAGTTATTGCTGCCAAGTGCATCCAGCCGTTTGTGATAGCGTTGATTTGAGCACGACGACCACTTCAGTTCCGTTGTTCCGGCTCCAAACGGGGTCATCAAGCAACAGGAAGGGTTGCACAGGCTCGTTTCAATGTATCTGGACGTGACATAGCGCAATAGCACATCTACATCGATGTTGTAAGTTCGGATTAAAGTCGAAAATTGTACCGTGCATCCCCATCATGTTTCATGCCGACTGAATGTCCGAGCTCATGAGCTAACACGTAAGCAGCTCTATAACCGGATATGGTGCCAGCATTGATCAGTGAGCAGCTGAAGTCCGTGCACACGTAGCCAGTGTATGCAAGTCCGCCAAGTGATGCGCCGTTTTTGCCGGTGTTGAAGCCTGCAACTTGCAGTTCGCATGGAATTAACCTTTTAGGTGTACCGGTCAGCTAACCTGATATAATGGCGGCATGATCATAGCCGTTTGCTTTGACCCTCATATGTGCACACGTCGATTCCAGATACATCGAGGCATCACCACCATAGGCTACAGGCACTGCTTGCACCTTCCAAATTTCTCGCTAAAATAATATGTTTGCAGCTTATAATCGAGAAACTGCGGCCACAGAAGGCAGAAATAGTCAAGCACCCGAACCGACTCGAACAATCCGGAATTTCAGTTTTGGTGATATCGATTCCAAGCGCCACATCAACTCAGCGGTGTCGAGTATGATGTCAATATATTCATCCAGCGCAGCATGTGCGTCTGCAGCACCGTAGCGGTTGACAAACACTTGCCATAGGGCCTGTACTTAGGTACAACGAATGCAAGACTACATGCACCTGCAGTTACAAAACAGTAAATACGCACTCTATCCGCAACGACAGCCAATTCCATTTCATGCAGTTCAGCACGAGCACTGCGCTTAGATCGCTGCTGATCATTCCACGAAGAACGCAGCGGATTTTCCGATATCCCCTAAATATTTTAAGATAAAGTTAATTGCAGTTAAAGAATACACAAGTACAGCGTCACTATTACATCGTAGGTATCGATAATGGGTTGCACGTTGTCGACTACGCTTCCCAAATTGTAGTCCCAGGCTCGCACAGTTTCCGACGGAACATCGTTGCTTGGCAGAACATCGTCATCAAAATCGACTCGATTGGGTCCCTGAATCCCCATACTTTAAGAAGCACCAGTTGACTGAAAGCTGAACAAGCATGACTGCCGTTGCCGACGTACCACATCATTTTCATCTCCCTCGACAAAAAAGGCTCTGTCGATCACAAACTTTCCAACAAATTTGAATCTGCGAACAAAGCCATCTATCGACAGGTAACCTGAAGTGGAACTTATAAGCCTCTGCAATGATAGCTAGAAAACATACGTGGAAGTGCAGGGGTAGGAATTTACCTTCGTTCAAATACTTGCAGTTAGCAATTGTCAACCAGTCATTTTTGTTCTCAGTTGACAACCCGACAAAGGTGCAGTTATTTTTGGGATCTTTGATGGCTTCAAATGCGTACGACCTGAACGAACGGTGGATATTATGTAGATTAAGAATTTTGTATAAGAAGGCAGTTGAGCGACTTACTTTCCCAAGTAAGAAAGCTCAACCTCACACTTGCGACCAGCAATTTTGATCAATAACTCGGACTGCGGTTGCGCAATTGCAAGCACCAGTGGCCAGAATATAATGATTGAAGAAAATACAAAATTCAGGCAGCCTCGAATCATGCTTGATGCTGTGTACCATTTCTGAACCATATCTGAAGATCTCACACAATTTGATATAATTGATTTACAACGGCGCTCCGGAACACGTGACCCTGAGAGCTTATTGCGAAAGTGTGTTCAAGACCAAAAGGCGTGGGCGTAAAGTATAGGCGCGCAGGTATTTTGTTCACCGGCAGTTATCGATGTGCGTCAGCGGTCATCACAAAAGTACTAATCATGTGCTACGTCAAATCACCAACTACAGTATTCGGTTGACAAAACTGGTTTGGTTCAACGTGTACAGGCGTACATCTAAGCTGCTTAACTGAGAAACATCATCACCGCCTACTTTGCGCAAGAATACAATGGGACATCAGGCATGCAATGCGGATCACACGGTGCGCGTTGTTACATCCGGATGTGCAAAATCCTTTAGTTAAATGTGTGAGTGAAATCAACAGGTGTTGATCATGTGCACATGTTAGTTATTGATTTTCAGGTTCTTTTCGTCAATTTATAGCAAAAATGGAATAGACATGTCATGCTCATTTTATTTGCTTATTCGACAAAGAACAGCATTAAAATAACGCGCGATCACTTATCACAAATCTGAGACAACAACAGCAGAAAACACCCAATCTTTTAAATGGTAAAATGTAAACAATGATCATAAATATTATGACATCAATCTCAAATCCCAAACATTAAAGTTGTTGCCGGGCTCCGATCCTATGGGCTAAAGTTGATCCGAAGACCCGCAGTTTCATGGGCCAGTAGTTCACATCCCAGTTGGTACACACGAAAGCTGCTCGCTTGTTCATGTACTACACTTCCAAGCTAAAAAAATCGGTATATTGGTTAAAGTATGTTGAGAAACAGCAACCACGGGAAGTAATCAACCCACGTTTAAATCCTCGTATATATGACACCGCACGGGCAATCCTCCAAGACCGAACGCAGCACAGTTAATCTCAAGCGAGGTTCGGCACTCGTCCCAGCACTGGTTGTAGGTGGCCACGTCATCAATGACACGCATTTGCACAGCTGCGACCAGATCGCGGTTCACGTTCGTTGCAACTTCATTAAATCGACAAATATTGTGTCGCAAACTATCCGGGGCTGAAATACAGTTTTAACGAAATTATAGCGGAACAGTAGCAGTGGCACTGGGATGAGCATTAAAAGTTTCTGGCTTTGTCCCAGAATCCCAAAAAACTAACGGACCTCCTGCGATATTTTCAAACAAATTGTAGTTGCTGCCTGGCTCGAAGTAAATGGGTCGATCAATAGTGGCCAGTAACACACAGGCTCCGCTTGTTCCTTCAGCAACAAAAGCCACACAACTGGAATTGCTGTGGCACAGCGTTTGACAAGTGGTGGCATGCATAGATTCATACATCGCGGCTCCCTGTGTGCTTGGGAGCTTCTGTAAGTCCAACGATGTCCACGTCCTCAACCACATCTTTCTGACGCACGCGTCCAGTTTACAGTATCCCAAGTTTAGATATTCTGCACCGCACGGCTTGCCTCCTGGTTCTTCTCGGGCCACGATGATCCTTCAACATCAGCTACAAATTTTACGCACGAGTTTTTAAAGCGATCGTCAAACTGAACACTATGTGGTCCAGTTCGAGCTCTAGCCTGTTTCTGAATCGTAGACCCAATCCACACGACTTATTACAGTCGGTCCAAGTCCTCCATTCACTCCAAACACAGTTACGAGGAGAAGCTGAAACAGCACAGAGACAGAAGTAGTCTGTCTGTTGTTCATTGATGAGATCACTGACCAGGCGTTGCCATTGTTGTTGTTGTCGTCGTACTGATAATGGCGCCGAAGTTCACACAAGACGGCAGCGAGTCTGGTAGAGCATCAGGGTCGGTTGCTGGTGCTGAAAACAATAACGTGGGCACAATATAAGGTTGAAGCATCGGTGAGGAGAAATGCATGAAAATGACCTTGATTGACAATTGTTTTACGGTAAAGGACCGTCCCAGATGTGTCAGCTACTGAGTTCAATTCCGGAACTTGCAGCAGACAGCGGCACAGATGAAGGCGCTCGCTGTATAAAAATGCGACGGTTTTACTCCAACCGAGTTTATCTACGCACAGAATCTGGAAAGAACAGGTTGATAATATTTTTAGTAGCCTGACGTTTAACAGCGACAAAAGACAACCTGACAAATTTCACTCGAAAGCGCAAAACCATTGCTGGATGGAATAATGCCACTAGTCATAACGTTGATGCTTAGCCCATTGTCAGTTTTCATGAAATTCGCATATTTAACTGTTGGAGCACCTGAGTAAGAAATTGCTTCCACTGAAATTATCGTCCATCGCTAGAAAATAATAATGATTGCTTGCCTATTGGTTCGCAATTAGGAGCAACAAACAGCGAGTACATTGAGACGTTCAGTGCCGGAATTGGTTGCTGGAAATCTATGTACTCATACAGGTGACATTCAGATCGGTACTCGCTGCTGACAGCAAAGGCAACGCAGTTCGTTTGGCTCTGTTGACACGCATCTCTGCACGACGCTTGCGTTTGCAGACCATTCACAGCAGAGCGTTTCTCAACGATGCCGTTAAGTTGACTCAACCAAACATTTGGGACAACTTCGACGAAATGGCAATCTAAAATTGGGTTTTGCTTGTTAGTCCAGTTCGGCACCCTCAATTTGTTTGGATTGGTTTTTTTAAGTTAGCTTAGTTATAATCCCGCACATTGAATGGAACAGTGATCGCCTGCCCAACCAGAATCACACAAGCACTTTGGAATTGGCACGCATTGACGAACGCCATTTACGCAGGAGGCATCACAATCGTCAAGTGGCGAATCAGCATCAGCCATCAAGACTCCTGACTCTGAAAGGCCGGTTTGAATGATATGTACGAAGTCAAAATTTAACTGCACTTAGTCACAGACCTGTGACACAGCTCCACTGGTACAATGCAATGCCAGTGGTTGATGTTGGTACAGCAGCGGGAATAGACCGATAGCACAGACAAGACAGCACATTCGTTTTTGCCACTGCATAAGCCATGAAGTTACTGACTCGACATTTAGTTCCGCACATGAAATCGAGCAGAACCGGAGTGACACGATCGGCCAGTAGTGATGTGTAATCGAAGTTCTCGTGTGTTAACTCAAATCTGCACTCTGACGAACGCTTGCCGCGAGCAACTGTGTCAGCATCTGCAGCACACAGAGATGTTAAGAAATTTATATACGATGTAGTGCAATTGTAGTGCAATCAAATCGGATGTGCGTTATAAGTAGGTACAGTACCAGCTGCAATTTTTGAGCCAAAAATTGCAGCTGGTAGGTACTGTAACCTGCATGTGGGGCACGGCATGCAGGTAAACTGCACTGCAGGTTATGCACGGTTTCAGTGCAAAACTGGGTACTGCTGCTGGCGGTTTCATTTACAATTCGACTTCGGGAAGCTGTTGTCGTGCCACATTGTTCGCTGCAACATGACCATGCGCCCCACTCCAAGTATTCACATACGAGAGGTGGACACGTAGGCAGTGAACACGCCTGTTAAAGTGCCTCTACAATTGAATGTTGACCGCGTTTGTTCGCAGCCATTTTTTTGGAAAATGAAGGCAAGGTATCAGAAACCCAGATTTAGGGAATGGATTTTCAACTCGTTGCTTTGTGATGTTTCACGGAGCCCACATATTTTCACAGGAGGAGAAAAACTGAAAAAAGTTTGAGGCGGGCCTGTGCAAGACACAAGGTAATCCAATCTAAGATATTTTCATCGTTTTATACACAGACGTTTCTCTGTTAAACGAGATATAAAGCATCGCACGAAACGCCAGGTGTGACAAATGATAAACGAAACACTCCGAAAAATCAAGCCTTTTTGAAGCACCCTTTTACTGCTGTATAATTTAGGCATCTGTGGTGAATGAAATAAGTTGTCAATTGCAAAAAAAATCGTCTAATTATCCTGTGTGCAGGATGTGCTTTCGTTTTTCAAAACCCTACACAGCTCACACATTGTTTACCACAACATGCGCGAGGCAGCCATTCCACAGCGCACACACACAACAGAGCTTGTCAGCTGAAACATTGCTGTGTGGTCGCTGTGCTGGCTGTGTGTTGTCGTTGTGTGTGCGCTGTGGCATGGCTGCCTTGCGCATGTTGTGGTAAACATTGTGTGAGCTGTGTAGGGTTTTGAAAAACGAAAAGCGCATCCTGCACACAGGATAATTAGACGATTTTTATTTGCAATTGACAACTTATTTCATTCACCACAGATGCCTAAAATTATACAGCAGTAAAAGGGTGCTTCAAAAAGGCTTGATTTTTCGGAGTGTTTCGTTTATCATTTGTCACACCTGGCGTTTCGTGCAATGCTTTATATCTCGTTTAACAGAGAAATGTCTGTGTATAAAACGGTGAAAATTTCTTAGATTGGATTACCTTGTGTCTTGCACAGGCCCGCCTCAAACTTTTTTCATTTTTTCTCCTCCTGTGAAAATATGTGGGCTCCGTGAAACATCACAAAGCAACGAGTTGAAAATCCATTCCCTAAATCTGGGTTTCTGATACCCTGCCTTAATTTTCTGAAAAAATGGCTGTAAACAAACGCGGTCAACATTCAATTGTAGAGTCACTTTAAATACATTTATCACTTCCAGTAATCATGTTGCGTTGAATGACTTCGCTCTCAAACTGTACCTGACCTGTTCTTGCACAATTGAGTCAGTGCAATTTGATCCAAGAGTCAGCTGCTGTGAGCGCGTTCTAACCCCAGCACCACACGTCACACTGCATGCCGACCATGAACTCCACATTGAGTATTCACATACAGCAGGAGGACATGTGGGCAATGAACAATCCTGTCAAGACTTTATTATTCTTAGCAATCATGTTGCGTTGAACAAACTTCACCTGACCTGCTCTTGCACAATCTGGTCAGTGCAGTTAGATCCAACAGTTAGTTGTTGCGAACGCGTCCTGATTCCAGCACCGCAAGTCACACTACAAGACCAAGAGCTCCACATGGAGTACTGGCACTGCTGTGATCGCAGTGGGCATTCAAGAACGCTTTTCACAAAATATGATGGATCTAGAAAACACAGTTGCAATAGGCATTGCCCGTTGACACATCGCCCATCATATGAACCACATGGAGCACCATTGGGGAGCCAACGTGTGCCTGGGACGAAAGTTATACATAATTATGCAGGAACTATGTATAGCAGCACAGAAAAAGCGTAAGCCAACCTATGACATAGTCAGTTCCAGGTGCGTAACATGTCTGTGTACACTCCAACAGTGGACCGGGTATTCCACGACCAAGTTCGCTGGTTAGCTCCAAACAAGCAGCTTTCGAATATTCAGTCTGATTTTCATAGCCACTCTGGCACGATGGCGCTTCACAAAGGATGCCGCGAACGTTGTTGCCAGAGCACGGCTCACCGCTATTCATCGCGTATGGATTGTCGCATCGACGGATCTGAAACATCGTTAGTTTTAGTCACAGCACCAATTAGTTATCTTCTTCGACTTGCGATATTGCCAACCTCTACACTGAGAGGTATTTGATCGATCAACCCGCAGTCGCTGCAACCGCTGCCACCACACTGCGATTCGAACGTGCTTGCCCAATCAGTCCATCCTCCGTTGACAACAGGCAACATCCGAGAGATGTTCGTGTAGAAATTCGTAGCAGGGTCAACGTAGAGATCATCCACAACCACACATTCTCCGCCGATACACACCTGCAATGCTGCGAAAACGGGATACCTGAAGTATCCACCTTGAATTTGAACGAAAACAACCTTATTGATTCCACAAGAACTGCCATCAAGTCGTTTGAAGCCGAAATTTATTCCGGTGACACCATTGTTGGTGGAGCAGCGAAGCAGCGCGCAGTTGTCGGGTTCCAGGGGGAAGTACCGAGCACAACCACCAACAGCTGCGATACACTGCGCCTCGTTAGAATGCATTTGACCGGGACTGGAGCTCAGGTCATGGAACGTTTCGTCATCAGGCTACAATGAAGAAACAGTTGACGCAAAGATGATTCCTATTTGTAACATAACGGTCGCGTTACTGCAGTGATGGGCAACAAGCATCTGTTTGCATTCAGTGCGTTGTTGTGCTGCACGTCAGAACAGGTTGACCACTCCAGCCCTCGTGTCCCGGCGCCCTTTGATGTCATCAAACAACACGTCTCACTGCACGGTAGAGCGATCGCTGACCTTTATGCCGTTTCGAGTCTGTCCGTCGATACATTCACATACTTTTGAGAATAATGTACTAAATAGTTGATATGCGAACTAACTTGTTAGACCCATCATGAGCCATTCCCACAGAGTGACCGAGCTCGTGTGCCATGACGTATCCAGCACGAAAGCCACCAAACAAACTGCCAGTGCCGGCATGCACAATGGAAGCAACTCCAATCCGTGCACAACCAACCCGTGTACGCCAACCCATATCTGTTCTGATTGAAGTTTATGCCTGCAAACAAATCAGCTGTGAAACGTGGTGACCGAGAGACTGAGTGTTTCCTTTCCCACCCCACCTGACAACACGACTGAGTGATCATACGCATTTGGTTGTGTGCCCAGAATGCAAGTTTTTTCCAGATACTTGGTCTGTACTTCGAACATCAATCGAGGCATGAGGGGTACCTTCCTGATCTCACGCTGTAAATGCGCTCTCTTAATCAAGGATGGCTTGTGTACATTGCTCAGAACATTGCATATTTTAACTAAAAATCCATCAGTACCTTAATCTCTCGAAACCTCAGTTTGGGTGAAAATTGATTCCAAGTGCCACATCAGTTCGGCAGTGGCAACCACGCTGTCCATAAACTCATTCAAAGCGGTCTCGGCGTCCGCTAGTCCATAGCGCGCTAGATAGATTTGCCATAGTTCCTGCATTCTGAGAACCAATCAGTTCTGGCTCAAAAAAGACGGTTGACAATTTCCCCACAGGTACATGTACGTGCTCCCAGTGTTCTCACCTGGTCGGCGATGACGGCGAGTTCAAGTTCGTACGATTGCGTTGCACTGCTGCCAGATTGGCGCTTTTGCGACTAACCATTGGAGCCAAAGGTTGCGTCGACGTTTAAATGTACTTGACAATGACAGTTTTGATTATTTGACTAACACACTGGCTTGACTCGTAGTCCCTTGTGATGTTTCGCACTGGAACGTCGCTCGGCGGAAGGACTGGTTCATCTGAATCGATGCGGTCAGGCAAAGGTAGCTGCAGTATAGGTAACTTAGATGGGTCAGCTGCAATTTGCCAGAAAACGTTGGGTCTGTGAAACCTCGTCAACACTGTCGATGAAAGTTGCCGTGTACTCTGGTGGCAAATCAATTCATGTCGGGTTCAGGTTCATTCCAAAGTGCAGACACGTTGAAGGCCCCTAATTACACCGTTTGCATACAGCCGACCTGCGATAAGAGTTCGCCTACCATTTGAGCCCAAGAACGCAACACAATGAATCTCTTCAATGCTGATTTACCTTCATTCATGAATCTGCATGCATTAAAATTTATCCAACTGCTCTGATTTTGCGTCTGGTCATACGCGAGTCCGGCAAAAGCGGCAATTCTGGCTTTCCTTCGGCACCGCGGTCAGACTGCGGAACGTGTGGCGCTCATACGGCCTGTCGTGCGTGAGAGGTTGACTAGACTGATTATTCCGACCGCTTTATTAACCACAACATTACTTACATTAGCCCTTCCGAGTCTGGTTGCCATGTATGCAGTGTAAGCGTCACATTCAACAAGCTTTTTAGGTACTATCCCTTCTCAGAAATATGGTGGTCAGTAGTGGCTCTTAATGGAAAGATAATTGATTAAAAGCACCTGGAAACACTTCAAAAGTCAACCAAAACACTTACTGTTGCAATTTTGTTTGTGCACACAGTAGGGGCTGCCCTGTCGATATCTGAGCAGTCCTGGTTTACAGAAGCAGCCAGAAACGCAGGCCGACGTCGGACAGTGTGGTTGCGCTGTGTTGCCTGATGGACATACTTTTCGCAAGCTGGTCCGCAGTGTTTAAATTCCAGACCTCCATTGCCGCAGTTCGCGGGTGTTGTGGTTGGATTAGGAGTCAAGGCCGAGATGCCCAAGAGCGGATCAAACTCCGAACGAAATATTGGTGCAGGTGTAGTGGTCCAATTTGGTTAACATCAGGAGCGTGTGCCACTGGCAGCGACTTAGCGATTAGGGCGACCACAGTAAGTATAAACACATTTGAGCCCTTCATGTTGTGTGCTCTAAACATTGAATGTCAATCACATGGTTGGCGGATCTGAGATTTGAAATATTTTAAAGTTCTTCGTTTCACACCGTAGTCTTAACCTGTAATGTTATGTAACAACCAGCATGCCGTGTTGTTTCGGAATTTCGTATATTTTACACAGTACGTCTGCGTGACGTTTCGCGTGTAGCGTGTTGCACCACAAGGCCATGCCATGGTCGCAATCACAAATGAGCACAGTTGACAAATAACAACAACATGTTACTACGTGGGAGTTTCAGTAATCCGGTGTTGTGATCACCATCAACGTGGTTGTTTGTCAAAAAAAAACCGTGGACCGAAGTGCTGAATGAATGCATGCGTCCACGCTTAAAAGTCGCACTTCCTGTGCTAAACAGGTGGGTATTGAAAAGGGGTGGCGGTTACTGTACATGGATTTTAACCATCGCATCGAATACACAAAAAACTTTTCATGAGACTGGCATTAGTAAACTCCCTCCCCCCCCCTGCCCTTCGCCCCTGCCGCGCACCCGAACGCTAACCACGCGCAGCTCTGTGACATTGCGCACAGCTGCCTGGCTGGTGGCGACCTGCGCGTGTGCCTGTTGCTCGATGTTTTGAACGTTGAGTTTCGGGTTTATTTCTGGGCATTACACTATGGGGCGTACCTCACTTCACTACGCAGCAATCCGGAAATGTATAGTCCAACCACCAGCTCATGTTGTCGACTTCTTTTTCTTCTGTTTTAGAAAACTACGAAACACGTGGAACCGTATACCAGGCGGCTCATGAGCTGGTGGTTGGAAAAT
>JASAMV010006747.1:0-16490 GCA_030248065.1 Rhynchonema sp. JSB1_4
TGAATAATGTTCCGTGCCATTGCGATAAATAATCACAGTTCATCACTCGTTTTCAGGCACTTAAAAAAGGGCGCTTCAGCTAATACTGATTATGACATATGTACAAAGTGATCCTAAATTGCAATCCTCGATACCAGCCTTCGCTTTCAAAAGCACAGATTTATTGAGATTTGCTCCAAAAGACAAACATGCCGTCCCATTGTTGTCTGACAAGCACACATTGTGCAAACAATTGGAAGAGGCTGAACAACACGGTGGAGTTGTTTTCTCTTTTTATCATTTTGAATGAAGGATAGGCCGACTGAGTGACACATTTTCATGTTTGTATGCGCCTGTGCGAATCAGAAAAATTGGCTCGCACCACAGTTGATCAACACGTATAGCAAGTGCGTCCGATATAAGATTACATTATTGTATGCCTTCTGGATGTATGCATCAATGGGATCACAGTCCTATAAACGTAAGTGGGTTGGTAGTTACGAGATCAGTTTATATAACATAAGTTGAAATGATTGTTGCTTAAATTGATGAACAAAAACGGAAATGGGCGGAAAGCAAGAAAGCACGCGAGATAAAATACCTACGCGTTCACGGCGATACATCGTGAGGACGCCAACAAGTGCAAAAAACAAATTCAGGGCCACCCACAAGCCGCTGTCACGGCAACGTTCAGTCATATACCTCCAATCAGTTTTTGAATATGAGAATTGAATATGACTGCGACCGTATTCTTTTATCAGAGTTGTGGCCGCCTATCGAATGTTGTATGTATAGGCAATCCGCCAGCTCATGGCACTCGCACGCACACGCTGCATACTGCATTGCTGCCGTCAATGAATGCATCTATTTTCTGCAGTGATCCGTTGAAACATCTCCAAATTTTGCAACAGTGCAGAAAAGTGTTATGGCAAGCAGCAAATGAAAACCGGATAAATTAAAAAGCGGTCGTCAATGTATGCCACTCGCTCAAAGGTGTACATTTTGTTTAGAAAATGGTGTGCGCTGCTGCATGCGCAGTGTGTACAAAAAGTGCCATGAGCCGATGGATTGCCCATACTTTATATGCTATGTATGTACTTTATATACGCCCTAAAATCTCCCAAACACGATGCATGCAGATTTTTCCACCGCCGACCGTTGGTAGCAACGCAGTCTTTTTGTTTGTAACTGTGATATTACACCTTGTAAAACGCCGAACGAAAGGCAAGTGTTTTTGTATTGCGCTTGCATCAACGCAAATGTCCCGTTACAACTCTCTTTTCAGCCGTCGTTGCTGCTCGCCCGTTCCGGAAATACAGTACAGACGACCCGACCCGTTCCTAGCCAAGAATTCGTACGTAAACTCGGAAGTGAAACACCAGAGTTTGACGTGTATGAACATGCTTCTCATTATGCAGCACTCCAAGAATGTGGTCCATTTTTTCGAGCACCATTGAACCGGCATTAACCGAGCGCAAAACTTGTCATAACCTAAAAGGAGAGTTCTTGAAAGTCATAAGCATACATATGAGCAAATTGTCAACGCAGCTGGCTGGCACGATCCAACCGATGTGGCATTCCTGGATATGCGTGGGTTCAGCTTATTCAAGTTTTTCAAACTCGGTCATAGTAAATATCCGAATTTTCTTCTACTCGGTCATTCCTAAAGCCTGACAACAACAGCACATACTTGAAGACGACATTCTTCGGAGTGAATTGCGCCATGAATGCAGCCGTGACATCTATCGTTAGGTGACGCATTACCATTTTTAGCAGAGGTTCATTCCAATGATGGCATGTGTTTCAATGATAACCGCTTTGGTGGTGAGTTCGCTGCTATTGTAGGAAGCGATTTAGGGTTGTTTCCACACAAAAAAAACAAAGAAAAAGAATACGGGGCTTATTTTTAGGTCCAGGCATTTTGGGTCCCAGAAGCAGGGTCTCATCAATCTCGGTGCTGGCAGCCCTCATGCATTTCTTGGACCCAACCGGGACAAAAAACAAAGCCGATGTTCAGATTCCTTCGTGTCCGAATATTTTTTTATTTTTTTATATTTTTTTTTATTTTTTAGCCCAATTGAGGCCCATTTGTAAGCACGTTTCCAATGCATCATCCTTAACCTACTGTAGCTTGTTTTCGACCACCCTTCTGAATGTATACGTATAACTGTCACGTTGCTCGGATCAACAAGCAACCATTCAAACCGAACATGTTGGAGTATCAGGTTCGAGATCTTACATTTTTCTGGATAACAAAACTTAGGTAGGTCGGTGGCAGACAAAATTAGCTGCCATTCACTCGTAGTATGTAGGGCAGAGGATTCAAAAATCTGAGCGCTCTGCCGAACGGACAGAGAAGCGATCCTGATCACAATGCCTCACTTGACATGTCGACGGTGCATGTGATGGACAATAGACAAACAACACTAGTGTGATCCACAATTACTATGGCTCGAACCAATCAATCCTTTCTGCCACGTGCATAATAAACGGTATAGAAGTGACACAAATTCGAAAATTAAGAGAAAAGGAAAAATTCAGCTGACGACACATCAGGATCAGGGCAAGGATGCGGGTGTGTACCTGACTTACTGTTGGTATGTATACTTATTGGCCTGTGGATAGAAATGTTTTCATATTACCCGTGCTTTACTGTGTGCACTTAGAACACGTTATGCAAGAAAAACACTGCTATTTTTGCTTGAGCGCTCATCTTTTTATCGCGTTGGTCAGATTTTGTCTGGAATAAAAATACCTTTAAATTAAAAGCTTTTTAAAAACGGATTGAATAAAAAATGTTCTTTATTGACCACTGCTTCCATGTACATATACGTATCGTATGTACTGGCCGGTTACCCATTTATGTGCTCTTGTGTATGGTGTATCAATTTCACGTGACATTACCGCTTCACCGGTGCAAATTGTTACCTATAATATTCCGTGTTTTCCCATCATTTTTTGGTATGTGATACTGAGATAAAATCCACAACGGCAGTTTAAATAGGCGGCCGTTTATTTTGCAAAACAAGCAGTGATAGTGGTTGAGGTATGCTGAGAATAAGAACCACTTTTCAAGTGACGCCACGTGACGCGCAACACCATCGCAAAAAGTAAAGGCCACTTTTATACTATGTCTCGTTGCGACATACGCAACATTTTCTGACGCGCTGATTGGCTGTTGGTCGCGCATGAGCCAATCAACGCGCAAGAAAATGTTGCGTGTATCGCAACGAGGCAAAGTATGTATTGGTCGCACAATGACTTTATAAGAATTGGTCAACTTTTTTTCCTGAATCGTAAAGAGGGAAAGTGACGGGGCAATGACGTTGCGTTGCGTGATCGCACACAAAGTATGTAGTAAAGAGAATGTTTCAGACCTGCGGCAACGTGGTTGATCTGCTAGATTATATTCAGCTGAAAATGTTTTGTGAGAATCACAAATAGCACAGTAGTTAAGAGTGACTGAACGTGAAAATCAGGATTGATTTTGATGAATTCTTATATAGCCATTGTGCTACCAATACATATATAGTGGCCTTAAAGCTGCTGGTTAACAACCCTTCGACCGCGCTTGATCTTGGGGGGTAGTATGTATATATGAACAAAGTTTGGACATCGTGTTACTCGACCCTAATCTGGTGAGCCGATTGATTGCTTCCTGATGTTTCACGGCCACGATGAAGTTTGTCCCTCGTGAAAAAAACCGAAAAAATTTGAAACGCTGCTGTGACACGAATAGGCTGTTTCAAAGTTTGACACCAGAGTGACAGCAACCTCCAACAGTGTGCCGAAAACCGCAATGCACAATAGCTGTTGAAACGTCCGCATTGTTGAATAAAAAATAAAAGGTTTCAAAAACCTGGCCATTTTTTGTTAGGATTTTCTACTCGTATAATTTTAAGCGTCTGTGGTGAATGAAATAAGTTGTCAATTACAAATAAAAATCCTCTAATTATCAAGTTTTTTGTTTGTGCTCCCCAGTTTTCAAAACCCTACACAGCTCACACAATGTTTACCACAACATGCGCAAGGCAGCCATTCCACAGCGCACACACAACGACAACACACAGCCGGCACAGCGACAACACAGCAATGTTTCAGCTGGCAAGCTTTGTTGTGTGTGTGCGCTGTGGAATGGCTGCCTTGCGCATGTTGTGGTAAACATTGTGTGAGCTGTGTAGGGTTTTGAAAACTGGGGAGTGGCTCAACTGGCGTGCACGCGACTTCAACTTTCAGCCTAGAATTGCACCCGGTACTGTACCACCACCACATGATTTGGCGTCACAGTTTCTCCAGCTTTGAATTTGACCGACTAATACCATTATGTAACGGAACTTAAAACTTGTAGTTGTCGGCATAGTGTTACCACGGCGGAAGCAGTATGTATCAACATGCAGGTGAGGTCTTTTTGTTTTTGTATACCCGGCTTTTTTCAACAAATTTTTCTTCCAGGCTCGCTGATGCTTCGTTGACCCACTCGAATTCACAATGCGCCCGCTACCGCTGTACGAATCGTGAACAGCAACCAGTGAAAAATGTTCATGGATTTTTTTGGCGCGAGTTTTTGAATCCGAAAAAACATCGGCCATTTCAAATATTTTCAAACGCAAACGTGGTGTTCAAGATGAAGTACAATGTAGGATAAATACGAATGTATGTATTTCAAAGGCAACCGCTTTTTGCTTACAAAAGGCTCTCCATCAGACTTCGCTGATCTAAAGTTACATTGAGAGCAAAAAACCTGGGTTGCGGAAAATTACCACATCAGTGAGTGATTGTTGGCTCGCTCAAACCCAAATACAATAAATACATACGTACAGTACATAAGTACCCGTTTACCCGATGGAATTCAGTTCACAAACGAGCAGGACACCTCCTGCAGCACAGCAATGGCATCAATGTGTGACTCACTCAAAATTCCAGCTTATTATACTCGAACATCTTACTTATGCGAGTTACTGATCCCAATGAGAATCGCTTCTTAACCAAGTCGGTACTGGAATTCATTCGTCAAAAAAGTAATTTTGATGGCTAAACAGGGTGCAGCACAGAGTCCGATCTCTGTGGGGGATCGTATCTCAATTACGTCAAATTAGCGGCTTTAGATAGTCAACACACAGTGTGAGAATGGAAAGCAGAGAACGTTGCCAAAAATCGTTCACTGACATATGGACAATGAGAGTTGCGCGGATAATAATAGTAGTAACCAATACTATCAGCCAAATGTGACCAAGGACCGATCCAATGACCGACAAAAGCCATCGAATCATCAAAATTTGATCACGTGCGAACTGTGGCCGAAGTGAATGGAACATGGGCGGTCGGTAGCAAATGAATCATATCAACGACATCAAATAAAAAATCTCAGATGGAGGTGAAGGCTTTGACCCAAGCCCGCGTCGCAACCCGACTCAACAATTCTGCCGGGTTGGGTTCTAGATATTCAATTTTGGAACTGGGCGAACTATTTTCCAGGTTATTTCGCATCGTCACTGACATGCGACATAAAAACTGGCAGAGAGCTGTGACGAAACTTCACCGTCCACGATATAACACTCGTTTGTGCATATTTTAAATTCCCTAATTGTTTTTTGAGTATGTTAATCGGATTTTGTCGCTTTTGTCATCTTGGATTTGAATTGTGATTTTTGACCGTAATGCTTGCTGCAGCTCAACTGGTGCAGTCCGGGACTCAATCTACATATGTTGATGATTTTCCAGAGTTGCGTGCATGCACTGTGTCCGATGTTTGCATCATGGCGCATATCAGCAATGTAACATGGGATTCAAAGCCAGACGTCCTGGGCAACAACGGTGACAAATAATGGCTGTGGTTGTGGCTCACAACAGGCAGCAAAGCAAGTGTTTCAATCTTTAAATGTGTGACGTGATATTATTTTTCCTTTCACCAGCGTGCACTTATCGCTGGCACGCTCGGTTCGGGCTCGGTCGTGGTCGGGGGTGCAAAATGGGTCGTGTCATAATTTCGTTATTTCTGGGCTTTCGCCGCTGAAAGCCGAAAAGTTTCTCAAAGTTCACATGGGGAACCAGTTTTAAGCTGGTCAAAACCACAGAAGCCACAAAATCGCAAGACCCTACTCCCCCCCCCCCCCGGCCGACCAAGCGCTACCGGACCATGCTGGCAGAGTCCATACCGGCTTGGCCTGTTTCCAACGCCACTGCATGAAAGCGAATGCCAAATAGCCTTTACGCAAACTGAACTGTTTATTGAAAATAACACGATGGCTATTGTCTATTTGAAAAATCCAATTGGACAAAGTAACGGCATCGGCAATGACTTTCGCATAACATCGCATTTCGATCCCAATGCAATCTGACAATCCGAAAATGCACGATCACTGTATCGAACAGGGCGCGTCTTCAATACAAGGTGTGTGGTAAATTGCTGACGGTGACGCATAGTGATGCCACTGGAACTACACAACAAGTTAAACGAATTAAAAAATTTAAGTAAAATGAGGACAAAGCGAAAAGCAAACCAATCTTAATGGTGACACAACATCGCATCACTAAAAGATGATCAAAGACAAGAATGACGAACAACAGCTGAGAACAAACAGACCGCCACATGACAGACAATGTGACATCAGCACATAAGAACAGGAACGCACTCACAAACAGTAATCTCGTTCAGTATTTATCAGCCTCCTCAATAGCTTAGGTACCATATGCTTTTTTCTTGCACAAAAGGAAAATGACATGTACAGTACATGTGAACTTTATTCGCATCCTAAAAGAGGGCCGAGAGCTTGGGTGATGAGAGATGAATTCCCCAAAGATCGCATTCCACACAATGATCAATAGGGAAGATGAACAATATTAATTGGACAGACAACAGTGTGGTGAGCAGTCACGAATTAAAAACACGGCATTGCTGATCACGTGAACACGATAAATGCTGGCAACGAGTGCGAAATTCATGCTTTTCAAAAAAAAATACCTTTTAATGATTGTATCAAGTTTCGTTCAAAAGTGTATGTAGTAACTGTACGCCAACACGATTCGATCGATGCATTATTTGTGGGAATTTTAGTCCAATCGAATCAATTTTGTGTCTATGTATCTTATCTTTTAAAGTTTACTGATTCAAGACAATGACACTGCAATGTATGAACGACGTCAACATTTAATACTTCTAGAGGTGATACTGTAGTCTCCGGCCCAAGGCTTTATACAAAACGCAGGATAAAGTGCTCATCATTTGAGTTACAGAACTGTAGATAAACTTTGTACCGAAAAAACTTTGTGAATTATCGCCCGGTTACAATGATACGATCAGCGTGCATTTTGTGTGTGCTGCTGTGTACAACACAGCGTTTGCTGTCACAAAGGAATACTTGGTAAAAAAACACATTATGTATAGTCTTTGAAATAACAGAGCCGACCAGTGGGAGCTAAAGAATGAGCTTTGACATCGAGTCCATTTCAAGAAAATAAAAGCCGATCATCGTCTAGCGGACGTGGTTTGCGATTGCGTTCCTAATGACGAGATGACTCTTGTCGACCGAATTATTTGTTCGCTTATTTGTTAAATATTGAGATTTCAAAACAAAATCCACTGTAATCCATTGTGTCTGGCTTGTCAAATCAATGTTGGTGTTATTCTAATTTGCAGTGCGCTGAATGCAAGCAGGCGTTTGTGAGTAAAAATGCACTTGAGGAGCACGAACACAAAACCAGTCATCGCGGACGTACTCAAGTCGCGTGGAAGGCTAGAAAGCACCAAAGTCAGGCACAATTAGAGTGGCCAATATGAATGCCAATAACCCCCCCCCCCCGAATAAGTCCCTAGCGGGTGCTTTATTCGGAAGATCTTTTGGAATAAGCCCCCATCTACTGTATGCTCTAGTCATGTGCATTTTCAGTAATGCTGCATTGGCTGGGAAATTATTTTTTCTATAATCTCAAATCCGAAATGTGTCCCAAATAAAACCCCAGGGAACTTATTTGGCATTTTCCTATGGAGACCAATTAGACGGAATTTTTCTCTGTTTTGACTTGCACTGTTTCAAATGCATGATCAACAGCTTATTCTACTGTCGTTCACACAAGTCGTGGTTTGGTTTTTGCTCGCGACACACCGCGATAAACGTAAATTCCCACTTTTTGGCTTTGTTTTACAGTTGTTCGCGAAAATCGACCGACATTCAAACTAGCCCGTTTTTTCCTCTTTTCGACTTGGCGTCGCCCCACACTTAATGGGACTGTTCAATGACGTGTTCAGGTTCACAAATTATGAACACAAGCTGACACACACAGCTTGTGTGACTGAATCATTCGGAACGAACAAGAGCCAGTTGCGTGGCTAGTTTGACTGTGTGTTGAGCTTGTCAATGCCTGCCTCGACTTCGAACGGAAGCTCCCTGCGTCTGTAAAAATGCATGAGGCAACGAAATTGTCCGGAAGCTGTCATCAAGCCATAAGGCATGCGGTATATCTTTAATCGGCTTACCTAAATATACGAAACAAGATTTTATACATTTCGCAGCTGTACAAACAAAGCGACACCGACACAACAACTTCTAATCCCATCCCAGGTGCCAAGCATTTCATAACGTCACTTTGTAAATCCAATCCAGCCACGGCGGTCAGTATTGTCAAAACGGTATAAAAGAGTGAACGATGAGTGTCAAGCGTACAGTAAGCGTGTAGTGGTGTGGTGAACAAATTTTTGGCAGATATAAGCAAAACATAACTAAAATGGCCACAAGATCAACCTCTCGATAAAATATACATTAGTTTCATGTTTTAGAAGGTTCGTGCTTAGTGACATTTTAGTTTGGTGCGTTGAAAGTTCTGATTCCACTACAGTCTGGTTATGATCTCTTCACTGATGGAGGGATCCAGCCTAGTGGCTTCTGGCCAACGAGGTGGTTTTTGTGATGGACGTGTGAACTGCAACTTGTACTTCTTGAAGTACTTCGAAACATCCTTCAGTCCGCTCTTTTCCTTTTCCTTCATTAGGTCGAAATTCTTGACTTTGTCGTTCCACTCTTTCTGCACGAACGGGTCTTCGAGATCGTCTTTCGGTGCTGAATGGCATAATCATTATAATGGCATAAACGGATGAATTTTACGCACGTTTCAGCTCGCGTATAAAAACCGGCGCGCATGGAGCGTAAATTTTCGCCTCACGCACGTTCAAACCTTGATCGATCGGCCGGGTCTTGTGTGAATGTCACTCCAAAAGTATGTATCAGCGATTGGAAGCTCATGTGCAATGCGAAATGAAAGACAAATGCGTCGCGAGCCCAATCAACCAGGCCTGGATTGTCAACGCCCCCTGGACCAGGGGGTGTTGACAGTCCAGGCAAATTGCGCTAGACACCAACTTTTGCTGTAGGCGGATGCCCATGGCGTGCCAACACTGGCCTTCGAGAAATCGCCCGTCATCGCGCGCATCATCTTGTCGTGTTGTCGTTGCCCTCTCTCCGCTTTCAGTCGTCTGGCCAGTCGTTCGTCGCTGATCAATTTCGATTCAATGTATTCGCGGTGTTTTTTCGGTGGTCGTCGGCGTTGTTGTTGTTGTTGTTGTTGTTGTTGTTGTTGTTGTTGCCGTCGTGCCGTTGCATCGCTGCCGCTGCTCGCAGTCACAAACAGCAATACACAAAACGCAGCGATTGGCAGATACTTGATCATCATGGTGATCGAGAATGTTGTTTTCTTCTTTTTGTTGATTGGATCATTAAAATGTACAGCTGTTTCGTTGTTGTGTGCAAAATGATGCCAATGGTGTGCTGTTTGTTCTTCTTCGCTTGGGTGGTTTAACAAGGCTATGTGGGCGTTCTTGGTTTTTGGAACACTTTATAAAGTCTGGTTTGCTTGTAACTTTAAAAATTACACTTTCGCAAGCGGAAATGAATTTCTTAAAACAGGTCGAACAGATCAAGCACTTCAATCACAACAGACACGCAAAGGCTAGCCAGCATAAAACACAAATATGTTTGAGCAGTAACAGAAGCAGAAACGTTGACGTCTAGTATGTAAGTTTTTCTCAAAAAGTTGCAAAATATAACAAGCGGGCCATATGATTCCTATCTGATATGTTTTCTTCGTTCGGTTGAAAGTCGCGCGTTTACCCGCCGCCCAGCGAGTTGGCGCGCTGAAAGTACGGATTCCACGGCGGTCTCGGCTTTTTGACCGTGTCTTTTTCACTGATGGATTTCAGCGAATCATTCCGACTTGCCGATGGACGCTTGAAGTCTAAATGCTTGTAGTAGTTGGAGACTTGATGCAGTCCCTTCTCGTGCTTTTCCTTCTTCATATCGAACGTTCTGACTTTTTCCTTCCACGCTTTCTGTACGTTCGGGTCCTCGATGTCTTCTTTTGGCGCTAAATAATGAGCGGGTGCGATTGAATGGCATGAGGGAGCAGCCCATCAAAAGTTTCGAACGCTTAGGCTGCGATCAGATGAATGCGGAATGGCAAATTTAGGCATTCCGCACTCCGCGTTTATCTGCTCACCTTTGCTGAATTTTGAATTTCTTCAAGTAAATTTATATGCTTCTGGTCAAACATCTCAGTTGCTGTTTGCGTTAACACGCAACATTTGAGTTCAGCACGCTGGAAGTTGTCATCGTCACCCAATCACGCACCACTCCGCAAAGGTGAGCAGATAAACGCGGAGGAATGCAGAAATTTTTCCGCACTTATCTGCTCACCAATTGCCGCATTCCACGTTTATCTAACCACAGCCTTATGGCTCTTAAGTTCACGCAAGCGTGCAAAACTCGGGTGTGGAGCGTAAACTTCACTGGTCAGTTGTAGTTAAAAAAAACTACACATACGCTAGGCATGTACTACACATCGGCGCAGTATCTCACTAACCTTTGCTATAGGCCGATGCCCAGGGCGTGTTAATTTTGACTTTCGAAAAGTCGCCGGTGAGAACATTGATCAGTTTTTGACATTGTCTCATATCTTTCTCCGCTGCGACCAGTTTGGCCAGCACATTTTTGTTGATCGTTTTCGATTTGATGACGTCTTGATATTTTTTCGGAAATCGACATTTTTTTGGTGGCGCGATGCCCGGACGCACGAACAGCAATAAACAGAACGCGACGATTGGCAGATACGTCATGGTGACTGACAGATAATGTTTTCTTGTTTTTGTTGATTGGATCAATAAAAGAGGGTCACAAAATAACGCACATTTGTAGTAGTTGGAAACTTGATGCAATTCCTTTTCGTACTTCGCCTTGGACAGAGATTTTCAGACATTTGAAAACCATGATCAACACTCATTTTTTTGGCTAGGAGATTTGCCTTGTGAGATTCCCAAACGCTTTCTCAATTTCATACAAAGTAATGTGATGAGATTTCTTTTGCTTTGTTTGCTGGGGCCTGTGAATTTTACAGCGCGTGCTTTTAGTTGCCCGATTCGAATCGCTTGCACAGGCGGACGGTGCACCACGGCATCGTCAGCATTGGATGGCCACGCGACAATCAAAGTCGCACACGCACACACGAGCTGGTCTTATGCGCCCGTGAAACATCACAACTTGTGCAAACGCACAAATGATCGTCAGTAGGAAAAATAAACGGGCTTATAGTAATGTCGTCAAGTTATGTCGTCAAATTTTGTCCTCAAATCACATTGTATGAATTTCTCATTTGAGGAAACAACGTGCTGCAGGCATTTCAATCACTGCAATCTTTCATGAACAGATATTGCTGGTGCCAAACGTCTCGTTTGGTCGCGTGGTTGTAATTTGTTGTTGCAAATTCGTAACACGCGGACAAAACAAACTCTTTTTCTCCGAAATGCGAAACACTTCATAAAGGCATAGGTGTCACAGATCTCATCACAATCGAAGTAAACCAGATCCGGTACCAAAATCTAAAACAGTATGTCGGTCAGGTTAAAAGTACGGATTCCACTTGGGTCTGGGTTTGGCAGTTTCGTGTTTCACCTTCGGTTTTACTTTGCCAGGGCTTATTTTTCTTTTGGTGTTGTCGACCTTGGTCTTCTTAATGTTGTCCGGGGATTTGTGCCTGATCAACCTCGGTATTTTCGACGGTCTACCGGCGGTTTTCAGCGGTATTTTTGGATGGGCTCTTTTCGCGTCAACCAAAACCGGTATTTTGGACTTTCGCGGTGTCAGCTTCTTGCGGACAACAGGTTTCGGTTTTTTCAGTTTCGATGGTTTGTCGGGATTTTCTGGTGGAATGTATGGGCGGGCGTTTTTGGCATTTTTTACGTCTTTCCACCTCGGTATTTCTGACGGCAGGCGCTTTTCATCGATACGATTCCATTCGGGCTCAATCGATGGGCGTATGAACTGAGCTTGCGGGAAAACATTTGGGATATCTCTTTCTGGCAGCTCTTTGTCCACAACTTCCTTCATCATGTCGAAATTCCGCACCCTGTCCTTCCACTGGTTCTGCACATTTGGGTCCCCGAGGTCGTCTTTCGGCACTGAATAATGAGAGTGACTGAATAGTACAAAGGAAACTGTGCGTTAATTTTCGCGCGCTTACGCTACCTTACTGATTACCCGGGTTTTCAAAACCGGGATCCCGATCCCGATCCCGACACTTTCTTGATCCCAATCCCGATCCCGATCCCGGGATTTAAAATGAATCCCGTTCGAACACTGCTGATTAGTGCATTAAAGGGTGCGTCCAACGTCTCCGCGCCCGCGCTTTTCGATATCATGCGTTATCAATAACTTTCGCGCTAACCAAGCTTTCCGTGGTATAACAGGAAGTTTCTAATTTCGTTGCCTCATGCGTTTTGACAGGCGCTCCCGTTCGAAGTCGAGGCAGGCAACAAGCTCAACACGCAGTCAACAAGCCACGCAACTATGACACACACAGCTTGTGTGGACTGAAACATTCGAAACGCACACGAGCCTGCAGCCGTGGTTTGTTGACTGTGTGTTGAGCTTGTTTCCTGCCTCGACTTCGAGCGGGAGTTCCTCTGCGTCTGTCAAAACGCATGAGGCAACCAAATTAGAAACTTACTATATAACTTGTTAATCGAAAAAAGAACCACTTAACTGACCTGATCTGTACGCCGATGCCCACGGCGTGAGTATGCTCTCTTTCTTAACGTTGCCCGTCAGAGCGCGTACGAATTTCGCTAGTTCTCGTTGGTACTGCTGTTCATCGTAGTTGTCGTCGTCTGCTGCGATGCTGGATTGCACAAACAGCAACAGACAGAGTGCACAGATTGGCAGATACGTCATGATGAATATGTTTGCTTTCAGGTGCTGATTGGTTGGTGAAACAGAGCAATAGTTTTCTAGGGTGATATTTGATGCAAAATAAGACACCCAAGATTAAGTGTGGTGATATGTTTTCAATGTCTGTCGTTTATAAATCGATGGAGCTGCAAGACTGGTGGATCCGATCTTGCAGCTCCATCGATTTATAAACGACAGACATTGAAAACATATCACCACACTTAATGCTGGGTGTCTTATTTTGCATATAATATAATGCATTTAATGAGAATAAAAAATAGAACAAACAAAGATCCGTTACTGTGCGCTACGTAAGTGCTGTCGTAGAGTACCGTCTGTTCCAACTGGGGGATAGTCCGACCGACCTATAAAGCGTGAACGCAACAATAGCTCCATGTGTCCTGCAGAGCAGCATGTGACGATTTGCGGCCATTCCTATTGTTCAGTCCGCTTGTTACTTGGTTTGCTCGCTCATGGCTTGCTTCATTTGGGTTGTGTTCATATTTTTTGTTCGGACTTGTATAGACAATTGGTTGACTGGCGGATGAAATACTGGAATGTGAAATTACGTGCGGAAATAAATTAAAAGTTTAATCAAACTACTTCGATATATTTCATGCAATTTTTATCTGCATGGCTTTTCAAATACGTTTACGAACTGTGGTGGGAGGGTGTGTGTTGGCGGATCGATTTCGGTGGGCACTCGTAATTCTCTGGTAAAGTTTGTCAAAATTTTAAAACCTCAGGCCGAAGCCCACGCAGCCCAAGCCTAGTCCAGGCTCAAACCTAAAACCTGTTCCTGGCTTTCCAAAACTCTTGTTTGCCGGTCAAGACTCTTGATTCAAGAGTTGACCGACAGTCTTTCTCTCTCTTTTAGATCGAATTTTTCTGCCCACCAATTTATCCAACGAAACAAATCGTTGTTCGTGGTGACACGTGCCTTATCGGAATAATTTGCTCGACCCTCGACTTTCATTGCCTATCAATTTCGCTAACTCAGATGGATTGCTATAAAAACTAACGCTCGGTGTTTCTAGTAGAAAGATTTGGCGGTGTCTGAATATTTTCCGTGACGCAGTTGTGGTTGATAGCCAACGTAAAAAGAACCAGAAGAACCAGAACCAGAACGGTAAAGCCAACAAATCGCAAATCGTATCATCAAACTCAAAACTCTCGCCTGCGCATTGCCTCGGAAGACAAACATGAAAGAGAAAGATAAATTTTTGATTTTACAACAGATAGAGGAGATAGAAATCTTCAGAAACATCGGTGCCTGATTCGTAAAGGAAAGGTGAAACGAGGCGAAACATTGATCAAGCATGGGTCGCTGGTGACGGGACGTACCCAGTGACAGACCGTCCCGCACACCTCGGCCTGTGCCGGACGACGCGGTTTGTTTCACTCTTCCGTCCTCGATAATTCCTACCAGTCATTGTCTGGCGGTAGACAAGTGCGGGAAGCTCGATTTTGCTGTCCGTTTCGTTCTAAAACTTTTCTGGAGCTTCGAAATGAACACCGCAACACCTTGATGAAGATTCTGAAACAACGCCGATATTGCCCATCAATATATTTCTGGTTATTATAAGGGCCAGGGCAGTGTAGTTCCTGGTCCGGCGGGGAATTTAGTGTTCGAAAATTTGACCTATTTTTACCCGTTTTTGGAAAAAATTCTGCATAAAAAGGGTATTTTGGCGATTTTTCCGAACATTGACCTGAAAATCACACATTTTAGGCCTAAAAATGTCCATTTTAGGCCTAAAAATGGCCGTTTTAGGCAAAAATTGGGGAAATTAGTATACCCGGAGGGGAAATTAGTGTATTCATGTACCTTGGTCGGGGAAATTCATGCCTTGCGGGGGTCCCCCCTCCCCCAGGAACTACACTGGGCCAGGAGCTCAAATTTGATGTTCGTTTTATTTCTAGATGCTCGATATGAGAGTCACAGGCAACAGTCGGGCGGGACGCTGAATCAGGCTTTTTGCAAAGTTAACGGGGTGCGTGCAACTTGTATTGCTCCCAAATGTCCGAAAAACGACTGATTTAAATGTAAACTGACCAAAATCTGGGTGCAATTGGCACCTAAGCAGGCAGAAAAACAGGTAGCTGAAATCGAGCTAATCTTGTTCTGGAAGTAAGCAAGTGCAGGAGCTTGTCTTTGACATCTACGTTGTCCAAGGGCCTTCTTGACCATAGACACAGTGAGGTATTGGTCGCACAATGACTTTATAAGAATTGGTCAAATTTTTTTCCTGAATCGTAAAGAGGGAAAGTGACGGGGTGGTGACGTTGCGTTGCGTGATCGCACACAAAGCATGTATAGTAAAGAGAATGTTTCAGATCTACGGCAACGTGGTTGATCTGCTAGATTATTTTCAGCTGAAAATGTTTTGTGAGAATCACAAATAGCACAGTGGTTAAGAGTGACTGAACGTGAAAATCAGGGTTGATTTGATCATGGTCATTGTGCGACCAATAACTGATGTGACTCCGATAGCATCCACAGTCAGTGCATCAACGGATGCACTAAAGTAGAATTTGATGTTCATTTTTCCTGCTTCGATGCTTCTGGAGGGCACAACCACAACCTTTGACTGCCATGTGCAGCAGCATTGAGCTGACAGGCAGTATTGTAAGCTGGGTGGGGATTGGGGGGGGCCGCAAGCCCCAGTCAGTGTTGGAGGTACTCTGGAGGGATGATACCTACTGTACCGGGCTCGGAGAGGGGGATACCTACTGTACTGGGGGGGGCCCCAAAGCCCCACCTCCAACACGGCCCCAGTGTAGTTCCTGGTCGGGCGCAGCGGTTAGTGTACCTACCCCTTTTTCCGTGCGGCGGTTAGTGTACCTCCCTGGGAAGGGGGAAGACCCAAATGCAGGAAAAAGTCACTTTTTAAGGTAGAGAAAATTTGACCGATTTTTGCCCCTTTTTGGAAAAAATCTCCATAAAAAGGGTATTTTGGCGACTTTTGACATCATTGGCCTAAAATCGCCCATTTTAGACCTAAAAATGCCCATAATTAGGCCTACGGATGCCGAGACGTGGATACAGTAACAGGGGTGTCAGAAGTCAGGTTGAGACGGTATGGTCTAAGAGTGCAAAGCACGGCTGGTTACTTTTAGATACTCGCCCGGGGGGGGGGGGCCAACTTGTGGGGGCGGGGGGTATTTCTAGGGTAGGTGCCAAACAGTGTTGGAGGTACTCTGGAGGGGGATACCTACTGTACCGCGCTCGGAGAGGGGGATACCCACTGTACCAGAGCCGATGGCCTGGGGGGGGGGTTTGGGGGGGGGGGTTGGGGGGGG
>JASAMV010006748.1:0-16963 GCA_030248065.1 Rhynchonema sp. JSB1_4
TGATGTTGGCATCAAGAAAATGAAATACAAATCGTAATTAACCGGAACGTTTTCAGTTTCACTGTCGCATGCCTTGCTCGGTTCAATAGCCGTCACGTTACTTGATTGTTCTTGATCATCCTCAGCAATCATTTGAGAAATTGCAGTTCAATTTTTATGAGCACGACATTCACGACCCATGTCAAAAAAACCATGTATGTATGTGACAACTTACGGTCGCGCCGTCAGATCCGCATATTCGGAGCAGGATTGGCGCATCTTCGATGGTTTCTGGGTCTTTCATACCAAACTTGTATCTCGGCGTCTCAATGATGAATCTTCGGGCCGTGGCGTTGCTCGCTTAATGTGAAATACTTCACGTTGCTGTCATCTCGATCGCTTATCACGTGTGCGTACTGGGCGTTCACTGGACATGCCGCATCGTTGAAGCGCAGCCAAGCGATAAGCTGTGTCTTAGTGTTATTTATTGTTTGTTTCTGTTTGATGTCACGTAATCTGATGATGTTCCATACCCAAGTTCAGCTGCCAAAGACAATCATAGCGCAACTTCACTGACCACTGACGTTGTCAGGCGTCTTCAGTGCAATGGGTGCACCAATCGTCCGGAAAAATGTCGATTTCATCGAGTCTATTTCAACGTGTTTGAGCAGTGTCTTGGTATGAGTGTCATCATAGGAATGGTTCATATCGACCGCCGACAGCGTTTCCTGCGGCATATCGTGCGAAGCGGTCTTTTGGCGATCACTTTCACTTCGGTTGTACTTGGCTGTTCAGGTATGACTACATTAATATGATGCTTTGTGCTCTCACCACGTGTAGATTCATTATTCACCATGAATAAGTTTTTCCTTCATTTCTGTCTGATGATGACAGTCTGCTGAATGATCAGTTGGCCGACTCGCCGGCTTCTGGTTGACGAATGTGTGTCCTCAGCCTGTGTTTCTGTTGACCGCGTCAGCGTTTGTTGCTTCAATGTTTGTTATCTAGTAGTCATATTATGGGCTCATATTTTGTCTCAAGTAAGTTTGGCACTTCATTTCGATCTCTTCATCCTCCTTGTCCATACATCTTCAACTGCCAAAGCTGGAGCGGCGATATCTTTTCTCGGTCGTGCCGAGTGAATACATCAGACGAAGCCGCTATAGAAACGTATGGAATGCATGAGCAGCCAATCTGAATTGACCCAGATGCTCGGAGATGTCGCTGGAATATGACAAATGAAGTCGCCAAAAAGAATAGATCGCAGAAACTTGTTGCATTTGTGCCAGGTACATGCTCACATCTCCCACTCACAAACCCCAATACCATGTATGGCTCTGGCTGCAAACTGTCCCGTCGAACAGCGTCCATCAACGCTCTCATCTAGAGACTAAGTAGTCGTCGTCTTCCGCATCAAGCCCCAATTGGTATATGTTCTTTGCCCGAATTGACGTTGTTTCAGCCGAAGGATTATTATTTTTCGGCCACCTCTGTCTGCTGAAGCATGCACTATACGTCGCTACCAAGGCTTGGCAGAAACCGATATTTTCGAAAAAGCTTTCTGATGGGCAAGTTCGATGACACAGATGGGAATGTCGCGAACCGTTCCGTTCTGTTTTTTCCGACAATCATTGAACGAGAGATCAACAACTTCAAATAATGCGCAACACGATCAGGTTCACAGTTGGATTTGATTTCTCATGTCGGCAGGATATTTATCTGTTCGTTTTTTTTTTTTTTGGTTTTTTTTTTTTTATTTTTTTTTTTTTTTTTTTTTTTTTTTTTTTTTTTTTTTTTTTTTTTTTTTTTTTTTTTTTTTTTTTTTTTTTCTTTCTTGTAATTATAATGCATGTAACTCTTATGGGAGGAAGTAAACATAGTTTTGGCAAACACCGGTTTCAAAATGGAGAGAACATATACAAAACATATGCAGAACATATGCAAAAACTAATGTTGTGGGCGTGAAATTAAGTTTAGAAGTAAACACGAGATAAATGGTACATCAAAGGCATTACAATTGCGAAGAAAGGGAGAGATGCAGCAACACGCTGGATTTTGTATGTACCTTCAGTGTTCGAACGGGATTGTTTAACAGGCTCGGGGTCAAGTTTTTCACGAGAGTTGGGAATTCTTGACCGGATTGCGATTATCCGGAACGGGATCGGGGTAATGATTTGGTGATAGCTATAGTCTTCATAGCGTTGACAATGTTGCAAATGCCAGAAACAATTTTGCCAATTTCGCATCAACAATTGCTTAAACTTATGGTCAAGACAGCTGTATACATAAAAGTCGTGACAGACTGACCGGTCACAGATAACCACGACATCATCAAGAGATAGCGGAATACGAGCTTCTTTTGGGTTGCCTTGTGCTTTTTGTGCCTCTCATATCGTGACAATTTCTTTCGTTGTGCACCCATCGTTCACTGAAAGTCAGGAGCAGTGATACATTGTATTGATGTAAATTTCTGGTCTCATGCTATCGTCTTTGTGGGTATTAGTATGTAGTTGCAATTTACATCCCAAAGCTGAAAAAAAATACTTTGTAAAATACAACTGCAGTATCTCAAAAAATGTTCGTAAATCATTTCTACACCATTATGTCAGATGCTTAAGATCAGAGTAAATTTGTACAACTTACCAAATGTCGTTGAGGTTGTATGTGTCAATCAATAAAGTGTTGTACGTCTGATTTGAGATTTGTATGTACAGTAGTCGAAGTCACATTTAGGTTTCTGCTGTGGTTCGCCAATTGGTGGTCGGTTTACGGTCGCATATTGAGAGCGGTTAAGGTCATTGATGATGATGATGATGTTCCAGAGCTTGTCTCAATAAAATGCAGCAGTAAACAAATAGAGCAATCGAATGAAAAGTTTTGTTTGAACGAGCTCACAGTTCCGTAATAAACTGCTGCCATCAAACAGTTTACTGCTGATTGCGTTTTATGCCCTGGTTCAAATAAACCAAAAAAATGATTATACAAGACGGATATCCCTCAGCTCCCGAAGGCTGCAGGAACAGAAGAATATGGCGCTCAGGAAGACGACACAAAAATACAAAAGTATACCTGTGGAACATCTCTGAAACGGCAAAGGCATCGACAGTTTTTGCTTAACAATCTTTTCCACGGTGTTGGAAATGAAGACCGATGCTCCGAGCATAGCTTTTCCAATATGACAAAAAAGTTCACTCTTCAACTGAAAAGTCGAATTATCCTTCGTCTCATGCGGGTTTCTGGGAACCTCTGTTTCCTCACTCAATCGGAAATTTTCCACATGGGTTAGAATCATTATCCCAAAGGTTTATGCAGTTCCGTGTTTGACCGATTGAGGCGCACAGTTCTATTATATACAGGAAATGCAAAAGGGAATAGTTTAAAATAGAGTATAACAAACAAATTGGAAAATGGAAATGAAAATGGAAAAATGAAAACGGAAATGGAAATCAGATGCAAAACAATTGACCATACTCCGAAACATCACAGGCCGTTAGAAAACTGCACGAGTTGAACGCGTTAGTGGAGGAGACAAGAGTGAAAATAACAGCATATGGATGGAACACATCACTTTTCTTCGACAAGGGATACAAAATCACCTCAGCTTGGGTCGCTTAATGGCCACTGGTGCCAAGTATTCTGCAGCCATTAGCTTTCTTGTCCGTTTAATTTTTGGCGCTGGAATACCGTACTCAGAGCACATTGCTTTGCATGCATTCACATCAAGCGCCTGAATTCAAGAGCATAATGTTTTGTAAATTCATAATTGTAATGCTGGGTAAGGGAATCTTTGCGTTTGGTTTACCGATAAACCGTTCTCTGTCAGGTGGACTTTCTCGCAGCAGTAAATTTCTGACCTCATGCTATCGTCTCTGTGGGTATTAGCTGTTGCAATTTACATACCAAAGCTGAAAAAAATTACTTTTTTAAATACAACCGCAGTATCTCAAAAAAATGTTCGTAAATCATTTCTGCACCATTATGTCAGATGCTTAAGATCAGAGCAAATTTGTACAACTTACCAAATGTCGTTGAGGCTGCATATCAATAAACTGCTGTACGTCTGATTTGAGATATGTATGTACAGTAGTCGAAGTCACATTTAGGTTTCTGCTGTGGTTCGCCAATTCCTGGTCGGTTTACGGTCGCATATTGACAGCGGTTAAGGTCATTGATGATGATGATGATGATGTCCCAGAGCTTGTCTCAATAAAATGCAGCAGTAAACAAATTGACAATCGAATGAAAAGGTTTGTTTAACGACTCACAGTTCCGTAATGAACTGCTGCCATCAAACAGTTCACTGCTGATTCTTTACGCCCTGGTTCAACTAAAACAAAAAAATGATAATACAAGAAGGTATCCATCACTCCCGAAGGCTGCGGACAGAAGAAAATGCGCTCAGGAAGCGCACAAAAATACAAAAGTATACCTGTGGAACATCTGAACGCAAGCATAATTTTTTTACAATCTTTTCCGCGATTTGGAATAAGATCATCTCCGAGCAAGCTTTCCAATATACAGAGTTCATTCTTCAACTCGATTATCCTTCTTTCTCGATTTCTAGACCTCTTTTCCTCACTATCGAATTTTTCACATTCCTTAAAACAAAAAAAAACACAATATAATTGGCGGGAAACCGTATAATCTCATGCTTGCTTTTTTACTACGCAGTTAGACTGTTTATGTCCAACGGTCACAAAAACAACGATCAAACGAGATAAACCACGTTAAAAACTGTCAGAATTTATCTTTGAAATGTTGCTTTCAGGAACAAACGCGAGCTTGTGCCGACTTACGCTCACCCTTTTGATCATGAAAGGCAGTGAGACTGAGACAAGAACCAGCTCGCTGACAGATGAAACCTTTGTGAAAACATTTCACACGTGGCTGTTGGTTGACGAGCTGGTTGGATTCCCTACTAAAATGTTCTGCCGTTGCCTGATCAAAAGGGGCAGCGTAAGTCGGCACAAGCTCGAGTTTGTTCCCGAAAGCAAATTTTTAAAAATTAATTCTCACAATTTAAACGCATTTCATTTTGTTTGAACGATGTTTTTGTGATCACTCATCGTATATAGTCACATTTTATTGCGAAAGGCCGGATTCTGAGAGCATGCGATATCCGGTTGCCCGGTTTAAGCCCTCTAAAACAAAAACACACAACACAACAAAAAAACAAACCACACAAAAAACAAAAAAAAAAAGGCAAACAAAAAACAAAACAAATCTTTTATGTGGGCTCGTCAGCGAAAAAAAAGGAACTTGAGAAGACGCTCAGAGATAATGATGTTGTATTGAGTGGCGCAAAGATTTTGTTTATCAAATTGAAAGTAAAAGGGTGGTGTAAGTGGTGTCGCCGATTTTTACGCGCGACCATCAGCACGTGCAGAAGTCGGTGACGCATGCATGGCCGCCGTCATTGTTTAGGGTATAAGTGTTTCACGTGGGACTTTTATGTGTATTGGTCGCAAATGACTTTAAAGAATTGGTCAAATTTTTTTCTGAATCGCAAAGCAGGCTAGTGAGGGGCAATGACGTTGCGTTGCGCGATCACACACAAAGCAGTAGTAAAGAGAATGTTTCAGACCTGCGGCAACGTGGTTGATCTGCAAGATTATTTCAGCTGAAAATGTTTTGTGAGAATCACAAATGGCGCAGTAGTTAAACCGGGCAACCGGATATCGCATGCTCTCAGAATCCGGCCTTTCGCAATAAAATGTGACTATATACGATGAGTGATCACAAAAACATCGTTCAAACAAAATGAAATGCGTTTAAATTGTGAGAATTAATTTTTAAAAATTTGCTTTCGGGAACAAACTCGAGCTTGTGCCGACTTACGCTCCCCCTTTTGATCAGGCAACGGCAGAACATTTAGTAGGGAATCCAACCAGCTCGTCAACCAACAGCCACGTGTGAAATGTTTCACAAAGGTTTCATCTGTCAGCGAGCTGGTTCTTGTCTCAGTCTCACTGCCTTTCATGATCAAAAGGGTGAGCGTAAGTCGGCACAAGCTCGCGTTTGTTCCTGAAAGCAACTTTTCAAAGATAAATTCTGACAGTTTTAACGTGATTTATCTCGTTTGATCGTTGTTTTTGTGACCGTTGGACATAAACAGTCTAACTGCGTAGTAAAAAAGCAAGCATGAGATATACGGTTTCCCGCTTTAAGAGTGACTGAACGAAAAAAAAAAGAAGATCTATATGAATTAATATATAGACAGTCAGCCAACGACAAATACAGAAGCAAAGCCGACAATAGCAATAAAGACCAACCGTGACATCGACACAAACACAAACATACATATCATTTCCAAGAGCGAGCCGACCCTTTACGGTATACATAAAAAAAAATAAAAATGTAAGTCTAGTATAACAGTACGATATACCATACCATTTTTGCATTATTACATTATTATTCTAACTTAGTAAAATAAAAGATTTCATTCCCCGCACCGAAAAGGAGTACCCTACACTATAGACTAAAGAGAAGTAGAGTATTTTAAGAGTTTATTTTGTTTCTTGTCACAGGGTTACCTATTTTTCTTTTTGTTATTTTATTATATAAAATAATCCCCTTTTCCATTTCCCGTATATAAAAAAGCTGTGCCCTTTAATCGGTCAAAACGGAACGCATAAACCTTTTGGAATAAAAAACTAAACCACATGAAAAAAATCCCATAGATGAAAAAACAGAGGGCCCCAAAAAACCCACAAAAAAGAAGGATAATTCGACTTTTCAGTTGAAGAATGAACTTCTTTGTCATATTGGAAAAGCTATGCTCGGAGCATCGATCTTCATTTCCAACATCGCGGAAAAGATTGTTAAGCAAAAACTGTCGATGCCTATGCCGTTTCAGAGATGTTCCACAGGTATACTTTTGTATTTTTGTGTCGTCTTCCTGAGCGCCATTTTCTTCTGTTCCCGCAGCCTTCGGGCAGCTGATGGATATCCTTCTTGTATTATCATTTTTTTGTTTTAGTTGAACCAGGGCGTAAAGCGCAATCAGCAGTGAACTGTTTGATGGCAGCAGTTCATTACGGAACTGTGAGCTCGTTCAAACAAACCTTTTCATTCGATTGCTCAATTTGTTTACTGCTGCATTTTATTGAGACAAGCTCTGGGACATCATCATCATCATCATCAATGACCTTAACCGCTCTCAATATGCGACCGTAAACCGACCAGGAATTGGCGAACCACAGCAGAAACCTAAATGTGACTTCGACTACTGTACATACATATCTCAAATCAGACGTACAGCAGTTTATTGATATGCAGCCTCAACGACATTTGGTAAGTTGTACAAATTTGCTCTGATCTTAAGCATCTGACATAATGGTGCAGAAATGATTTACGAACATTTTTTTGAGATACTGCGGTTGTATTTAAAAAAGTAATTTTTTTCAGCTTTGGTATGTAAATTGCAACAGCTAATACCCACAGAGACGATAGCATGAGGTCAGAAATTTACTGCTGCGAGAAAGTCACCTGACAGAGAACGGTTTATCGGTAAACCAAACGCAAAGATTCCCTTACCCAGCATTACCATCATGAATTTACAAAACATTATGCTCTTGAATTCAGGCGCTTGATGTGAATGCATGCAAAGCAATGTGCGCTGTGTACGGTATTCCAGCGCTAAAAATTAAACGGACAAGAAAGCTGATGGCTGCAGAAAACTTGGCACCAGTGGCCATTAAGCGACCCAAGCTGAGGTGATTCTGTATCCTTTGTCGAAGAAAAGTGGTCCATCCATATGCTGTTATTTTCACTCTTGTCTCCTCCACTAACGCGTTCAACTCGTGCAGTTTCTAACGGCCTGTGATGTTTCGGAGTATGGTCAATTGTTTTGCATCTGATTTCCATTTCCGTTTTCATTTTTCCATTTTCATTTCCATTATCCATTTTCCACTTTGTTTGTTATACTCTATTTTAAACTATTCCCTTTTGCATTTCCTGTATATAATAGAACTGTGCGCCTCAATCGGTCAAACACGGAACTGCATAAACCTTTGGGATTATGATTCTAAACCATGTGGAAAATTTCCGATTGAGTGAGGAAACAGAGGCTCCCAGAAACCCGAATGAAACGAAGGATAATTCGAGTTTTCAGTTGAATAATGAACTTCTTTGTCATATTGGAAAAGCTATGCTCGGAGCATCGGTCTTCATTGCCAACATCGTGGAAAATGTTAAGCAAAAACTGTCGATGCCTATGCCGTTTCAGAGATGTTCCACAGGTATATACTTTTGTATTTTTGTGTCGTCTTCCTGAGCGCCATATTCTTCTGTTTCTGCAGCCTTCGGGAGCTGAGGGATATCCGTCTTGTATAATCATTTTTTTGGTTTATTTGAACTAGGGCATAAAACGCAATCAGCAGTAAACTGTTTGATGGCAGCAGTTTATTACGGAACTGTGAGCTCGTTCAAACAAAACTTCATTCGATTGCTCTATTTGTTTACTGCTGCATTTTATTGAGACAAGCTCTGGAACATCATCATCATCATCATCAATGACCTTAACCGCTCTCAATATGCGACCGTAAACCGACCACCAATTGGCGAACCACAGCAGAAACCTAAATGTGACTTCGACTACTGTACATACAAATCTCAAATCAGACGTACAACACTTTATTGATTGACACATACAACCTCAACGACATTTGGTAAGTTGTACAAATTTACTCTGATCTTAAGCATCTGACATAATAGTGTAGAAATGATTTACGAACATTTTTTGAGATACTGCTGTTGTATTTTAAAAAGTAATTTTTTTTCAGCTTTGGGATGTAAATTGCAACTACATACTAATACCCACAAAGACGATAGCATGAGACCAGAAATTTACATCAATACAATGTATCACTGCTCCTGAACTTTCAGTGAACGATGGGTGCACAACGAAAGAAATTGTCACGATATGAGAGGCACAAAAAGCACAAGGCAACCCAAAAGAAGCTCGTATTCCGCCATCTCTTGATGATGTCGTGGTTATCTGTGACCGGTCAGTCTGTCACGACTTTTATGTATACAGCTGTCGTGACCATAAGTTTAAGCAATTGTTGATGCGAAATTGGCAAAATTGTTTCTGGCATTTGCAACATTGTCAACGCTATGAAGACTATAGCTATCACCAAATCATTATCCCGATCCCGTTCCGGATAATCGCAATCCGGTCAAGAATTCCCAACTCTCGTGAAAAACTTGACCCCGAGCCTGTTAAACAATCCCGTTCGAACACTGAAGGTACATACAATATCCAGCGTGTTGCTGCATCTCTCCCTTTCTTCGCAATTGCAATGCCTTTGATGTA
The DNA here is from genome assembly GCA_030248065.1 of Rhynchonema sp. JSB1_4. Taxonomy (NCBI): domain Eukaryota; kingdom Metazoa; phylum Nematoda; class Chromadorea; order Monhysterida; family Xyalidae; genus Rhynchonema; species Rhynchonema sp. JSB1_4. Next base: position 9,296 of record JASAMV010006748.1, read on the forward strand.
CCATTTATCTCGTATTTACTTCTAAACTTAATTTCACGCCCACAACATTAGTTTTTGCATATGTTCTGTATATGTTTTGTATATGTTCTCTCCATTTTGAAACCGGTGTTTGCCAAAACTATGTTTACTTCCTCCCATAAGAGTTACATGCATTATATTTATGTATATCAAGCGGTGGTCGGATCGGATCTGCGGCGGTGGCCAGGTATACATACCTGCAATTTCCACATGACACCTTTGATGTTTCGAGATGATGAGTTTAAGATGTTTCGAGAGTCACTGGTGCCACTGATTTCGACAAGCGCAAAGTTGTTTCTTAGCTGGTCAGCCACGCACATGTGACCAACGCAGATCCGGTCCTGTCTGATGCTCCCGTTCGATACAACACTATTTGTTCTCTCAGGACGTGATCAAGAAAAGGAGGTAAAACTGCCAGTCGACGCCGAACTGGAAGTTACGAGACGGCTAATTGTAAAGAAATCTGGTCGGGTCAAGTTTGCGTTTATCGTGGTGGCGCCCTTAACGTGGAGCGCGACGGCCGTACAGCGCACAGTTGAAATGTTCTTGGGGTTGAAAACCAAACTATTTGAGGTTAGCTGAGCTACAGCAACTACACATACGTCTGTACGGGCACTAGCAGTGCTCGCTGGTTTGGACCGTCAAGACCAGGGCCAAATGGACGCGCGCCTTTCTTGTCAAAGGCCACCCGCCGCTGCAGTACAGGGTGGCGAAAAGTACAGAAACCCCGTTGAGAGGTTCCAGGTCTCGTTGTTGTCACCCATTGAAAAACGTCTTGGGTGGGACAGCATTCGAGAGCATAGACTGTCTGGTCTTTTTGTGCAAAGTTTGGTCTCCTCACGAGCTTGGTCGAGCTTGATTAAATTTCGTGAAAGGACGTTTCATCACAGCACGCGTTTGCGCCACTGATCTGCTTCAAGGCTACATTGCTCATTCACGAAAACACGGGGGCACCATGTTTAAGCTCAACGAAGCTACTGTGTAGGTCGCCTATGCCTTCGAATTCAATAGTTGATCAACTCTTGACCAGGTCTCAGACCTAGCCCCACAAATGTGTCCCCCTGTTGCTTCACTTTATTTTTACAAATCCCCAAGCTTCTTAGCTTTCACTCCTGCTTGCAGAGTATGAAAGCATTGCGAGCTCATGTTGACAGTGGCGACACCGATGAACCAACGCATTTGCCATCCACTTATGAAACATCACCGAGCTTCCACGATTCGACCTCTGTTGATACATCTCAGGTGTGGCAATGACAAATAAACACAAACTGTTGACGGGGGATTTTGATTGGCGGTGCAAATTGTAATCCTTCCCATAAATCAATCCTACCTAATTTAGTTGCATTTGTCCAGGCTCGAATGGTAGGCGGGTTCTCCCCACCTCCGTCATCATCGCTGTCGTTTGAGAGTGAAACATCAACAGGTGATTTGCTTCGCGAGAATCCAACAGTTTGTTGTTTGATATTGGCCATGTGTAATCTACAATGTCGAGCTTCGGGCAGGCGCTAATCATTCGAGGGGTTTGAAAACCCTGCAAAGAGAGAAGACTCTGCTTTTTTCTCAACATAAACAACGTTTCTCCGTCGTAATAAAGCGATTAAACAGCTGTTAAGCGCTAAATTAGATAATTGGCTCGAAATACTGTAACTCTACATTTTACATCATGCAGGAAATGAGCGATGCCGTTCAACTGCAAGCTGAGCGACTACAAGAGGGCATCTCAGAGGTGTCCGCCTCGATTGGGCAGCCAGCCATTCGCCCAATGCATTGTTAGTTTGCGTTTTTGTTGAGCTTGTTTGACGTAGCCGTAGACTTGGTTGAGCCCCACCAGCATCATTCCTTCAAGCTTTCAGCTACCCCACATGACGGAGCAACACCGTCACAGCTGCACATCACCGACATTTCGTCGATTGATCCCCAGCCGCAACGATGCAGTGGTGCCACTGCCACTGGCATTGATCAATCGAGACACGCTCTGCCCTCGACACCACCGATCGCCAGACAGGCAGATCTGGAAGCAAAACTGCAGGACGGCCTCCGTGATGATGACCAGGTTCGGCGGGGGACAACATCATCTGTGGTCGGCATCAAACTTAGTAATCGGATCGGACCCGTGTGACCTCGATTTCGTGAATTGCCGCTGATTAGGAATGGTCACCAACTGATGGCGTCGCCACGTGCCTGATGTTTCAGACACGGACATACAGCTTTCATCAATTTTTTTTCATTCGTGCCGCCCGTGAGAATCTTCCCGCTGAAAACCTCAACATGTGTAACTCGACACTAACGAAACTTTATTTTACGTACAGCATACTACATATCCTTTTCAGTTCGTCAATTTGATGTTCGACTGGCAAGAAACTCTGGCTGAAACGGAAGATGCACGCGAACAGATAAATATCCTGCAGACATTTGAGAAATCAAATCCAACTGTGGACCTCCCGATCGTGTTGCGCATTCTAAAGTTTGTCTTGAAATCTATCGTTCAATGATTGTTGGAGGAATCAGAAGCAAACAGTTCGCGACACGTCCATCTGTGTCATCGAACTTGCCCATCAGAAAGCTTTTTCGAAAATATCGGTTTTTGCGAGACTCAGTAGCGACGTATAGTGCATGCTTCACAGACGGAGGTGGCCGACAAATAATAATCCTTCGGTACAAAGTGCGTACAATTCAGGGGCAAAGCGTACTACCAATTGGGGCTTGATGCGGAAGACGACAACTACTTTGTCTCTGCAATCAGAGCGTTGATGGACGCTGTTCGACAGGACAGTTTGCAGCCCGAGCCATACATGATCTTGGGGTTTGTGAGTGGGAGATGTGAGCATGTACCTGGCACAAATGCAGCAAGTTTTCTCATCTATTCTTTTTGCAAGCTCGTTGTCGTATTCCAGCGACATCTACGAGCATCTGGGTCAATTCCGATTGGCTGCTCATGCATTCCATCGTTTCTATCAGCGGCTTCGTCTTGATGTCGCTGACACGACCGAGAAAAGATGCGCCATTAACTTGGCCATTGAACGATGTATGGACAAGGAGGATGAAGAGATCGAAATTGAAGTGCCAAACTTACTGAGCGATCATGTGAGCCCATAATATAGCTACTAGATAACAAACATTGAAGCAACAAACGCTGACGCGGTCAACAAACACAGGCTGAGGACGCACATTCATCAACCAGAAGCCGCAGTCGGCCAACTGATCATTCCAGCAGACTGTCATCATCAGACAGAAATGAAGGGATTCCTCATGCAGTGGTGAGTTGTGAATCTACACGTGGTGAGACCACAAAGCATACATATAATGTAGTCATACCTGAACAGCCAAGTACAACCGAAGTTGAAAGTGATCGCCAAAAGACCGCTTCGCACGATATGCCGCAGGAAACGCTGTCGGCGGTCGATATGAACCATTCCTATGATGACACTCATACCAAGCACTTGTTCAAACACGTTGAAATAGTTATGGATGAAATCGACATTTTTCCGGACGATTGGTGCACCATTGCACTGAAGACGCCTGACAACGTCAGTGGTCAGTGAAGTTGCGCTATGATTGTCTTTTGGCAGCTGAACTTGGGTATGGAACATCATCAGATTACATCACATCAAACAGAAACAAACAATAAATAACACTGACACAGCCTTCTCGCTTTGGCTGCACTTCAACGATGCGGCATGTCCAGTGAACGCCCAGTACGCACACGTGATAAGCGATCGAGATGACAGCAACGTGAAGTATTTCACATTTAACGACAACGCCACGGCCCGAAGATTCATCATTGAGACGCCGAGATACAAGTTTGGTATGAAAGACCCAGAAACCATCGAAGATGCGCCAATCCTGCTCCGAATATGCGGATCTGACGGCGCGACCGTAAGTTGTCACATACATACATGGTTTTTTTGACATGGGTCGTGAATGTCGTGCTCATAAAAATTGAACTGCAATTTCTCAAATGATTGCTGAGGATGATCAAGAACAATCAAGTAACGTGACGGCTATTGAACCGAGCAAGGCATGCGACAGTGAAACTGAAAACGTTCCGGTTAATTACGATTTGTATTTCATTTTCTTGATGCCAACATCATGAAACGAAAGAAAAAGTGCAATCTAATCACGCACAAGTTGCAGACTTCTGATGACCGCGACCTCACCACGACCATCGCTAATATGACCGTGCGCTGTAGCGCTCGACTGAAACAGAAGGCACAGGCCAAGAAAAAATTTGAATCGAGGGCAGTCCCGATGTCGATAAAGCGGTTGGCAATTCAACAATATGATCAATCATGACTAGCTGGACCGTGTGCGCTCTGTCGATCAGGCATCGCGCAAAAAACGCATCTCAAATGTTTTGTGCTTCACACTTGCCTTAACATGTATGTACTGTATGTTGTCCACATTCTTACAGGTGGAAAGTCTGCAAGAAGCAGAACTGGAATATTCCAATCAGTTGGTCAAGCTCAAGCGCATGCTACAAGACAGTATTGCTGACCTCGGCAAAGCGAAAGAAACAGTTGATGAAAAAAGGGAAAGACTAACGGATACACAAGTCGCACAATACGTGTGGACAAAGTTCCTTTCCGGTTAGACTGGTTTACGTCCTCCAGCGAAGATATGTATACTGTAATTAACGTTATCCGAAACACGAGATTCTGTATGCATGTAAACGTAAACCTGGATTGCTACACAATGTCGTAAAAATGGTGTTCATCGCTTTTTCACAACAGCCAGAATATTGTATTGCAGATTTGCCAGTTGGAGTGCACGCCGCATTTGTGCAAGACGACATTATCGGTGTAGACTTGCTGCGAGAAAGTCACCTGACAGAGAACGGTTTATCGGTAAACCAAACGCAAAGATTCCCTTACCCAGCATTACAATCATGAATTTACAAAACATTATGCTCTTGAATTCAGGCGCTTGATGTGAATGCATGCAAAGCAATGTGCGCTGAGTACGGTATTCCAGCGGTAAAAATTAAACGGACAAGAAAGCTGATGGCTGCAGAAAACTTGGCACCAGTGGCCATTAAGCGACCCAAGCTGAGGTGATTCTGTATCCTTTGTCGAAGAAAAGTAGTCCATCCATATGCTGTTATTTTCACTCTTATTGGTGTAAAGTTACTGTCTACTCCGCTAGCGCTAACGCTTTCAACTCGTGTATAGTTTTCTAATGGCCTGTGATGTTTCGGAGTATGGTCGATTGTTTTGCATCTGATTTCCACTTGCCCATGTAAAAATTTTTAAAAAACTAGTAGTCTTGCCAACATTTCATTCTCTTTTGTTTTTGTTGAAAATTATCGGATGTTAAAAGATGGTCATGAGGCTCCAACTGGAAACGTAGGAAAAAGTCTAAGAGGAGTATCATGTGGTGCTTGTGGCACGCATAACGCGTTGATCACTGGCGGGTTTCGGCGCCTGCCGTCTAACCCTTGGTTTGCGCTCGGAGCCATCGTCAGAGACGAAGCGCACGGATCTGCAGAATACGATGGCTCCGAGCGCAAACCAAGGGTTAGACGGCAGGCGCCGAAACCCGCCAGTGATCAACGCGTTATGCGTGCCACAACACCACAACCTTAACCGCGCTTTGTGCAAGCGCAGCGCAGCCACCGCGCATTAAACTGGCGTACGGAACATGGCAACAACCGCAACCCAATGTTCGATATCGATGAATCCCAAAAAAAATCCCTTTTCTGAAAAAATTTTCCGAAAAAGCGATCAAAGTTAATCCCGATCTAGGCCCGGAACGTTTCGGAATAATACCTTTTCGTAAAACTCACTTATCATTTGATGATGCTTACCTCCAAGAATTGGTTTTCTGTTTCAATTATATACAGCTCTCAGAAAATTGTTCGTCTTGTTATGGCACAGTATTATGTATATGTATGTACGAACGCAGCTAATGTTTCAAGTTTCAGCACTTGTAAACCGACAATTGGTAGAACGCGCTATAGTTGGCATTAAAAGCATGCCGTCGTCAGCGACTCTTGTCTGCCCAGGTAGGTGGCCAACGTATTATACCCAGGGTTGGGCAAAAAAAACGACGGCGTTTTTTCTCAAAAAAGCGACGTTTTTTTTAAAAACGCCTGAGTCGTTTTTCGTTTTTTTTAAATCCTGAATTTCCTTGATTTTCCCTGATTTTTCAGGGAAAATACCCTGATTGTCAAGGAAAATCAATTTTTTGTCCCATTTTTTTCAAAAAATTTTCGACCAATTTTTACTTTGTCGAGATACATACGTCGATATACGGAGTTTCACTTTCAATGACGACCCCGGCCAAAGTTGGTCCCATGATGCGGGTCTGAAATGGGATCTTAACAACTCTCTAGAAAAGGGTTGAAACCCGTTTATTTTGCCTCAGAACACACAGAATTACTTCATTTAACCACGTTTTCCTCCCAACATGAGCGTTTTCCAATTTTTTTGGGTGCATATTTTGGTCATCTGAGCGTTTCGATTTTTAAAAAAAAGTTTTTTGCCCAACCCTGATTATACCACAACCACACCACTTTCAAGCATTTTCAACTTTCATTCGGATCGTAGTATTCGTATGTGGTCACAGTTTCCACTTGATCTTCCACTTCCAGTTCTCCTTCGGTTTCATTTTTGGTTGCCTCTTTTTCTTCCGGCTTCTTTTCCTGATATAAAATGTGAGTTCATTTTTGGGTGACAGTCCCCAAAAACAATGAAAGTCGCATGTACCTATGTCTCCGCACCTGTTTTCCGCTTTTGCCTGTTTTCCCTCCCATCTTTCCTTTCTTGCCCAGACAATTAGAGATCAAATTCTCAGTTTCCACTGCCCTTTGTGTGAGGACGTCCGAAAGCTTGTACTTCATGTTGCAACTAGAATGACTTCCGATGTTTTTTCGGCAGTGTAAAAAATAAACAAAATTCCTAACGTTTTCATCATTGGACAACATCGAGCGAATTTGCTACATCGTTTCACCATACGTTTCTTTGATATGCAGTTCACGCCGTTACTGTCAGCACGCAGTTCGTTTATCGTGAATGGTTTCAACCTTTTGCATCGTCTCTGAACGACACAATTTAAGTCTTCTTGTCTGAGGATTAAATTAACCGGAAAGAGCTGTGATGTGTTTCCTGGACTCTCTATCGCCCCTCACCCCCTTCTTGGCCGACCCTCCGTCATCTATTTGTTGTTGGATGCAGTCGAGTTTGAATCCATACTCTTGCTCCATCGTCAAGCGGATTGCAGCTCGTGTGCATTGCTGTAATGGGCAATGTGAAACATCACCCTGCCAAGGCTCCTGGACTGAAACAAGACACGACACCTTTCTGCTCTTTGCGTCCTCAATGACCGTATCCAGCGCGCACTGTTGTGCCTGATTCAACAAGGAGTCCACACACGCCACCAGTTCCACAAGCATCCGCATCGGCATGATTATCGTTATCATCGTTGTTTTTTCGTCTCTGGGAAGTCACTGAGCTGAGGTTTTTCACAAAAGTTGTTTTCAATTTGTCACAAATGTCTTCGTTTCTTACTTTTCTCCCATCAGCGACAAGAATGAGCATCCACAATGCGCTCAACAGAAAAAGCAAGTTTGTCATATTAGCCAACCAGCATTACTCAGATATTCTATTGAATCGACGCAAGCGGGGTTGCTTAGTTCACAGTGTCGTTCGGCAG
>JASAMV010006749.1:0-29964 GCA_030248065.1 Rhynchonema sp. JSB1_4
GAACCCTTACCTACAGTGACGAACTGAAAAAAGCCCATTTTTTTACGAGAGCCCGATCATTTTCGAAAATAAATTACCCGGGAAAATTACAGGTAATTTACAGTATTTTTTCCAGAAAACGTGTTTTTTGGCTTAAAATAATGAATTTTTTAGGGTGAAAAAATACCCATGTTAGAAAATTATTTTAAATAGGCCTGAAACATCTGAAAAGCGGTGCTTAACGAACTATGGATTAGGCAAAATTGCTCAAACTGGTGTGTTTTAGGCTTTTTAGCTCACGCTACTGGATATATATTTGGAAAAACGGCTTTTTTTCGAAAAAAACGTTTTTCTCAAAAACATAAATTACCGTAATGTCAGCACCGTATCCCCACCTGATCAGTTTCTTTTCAATATTTCGAGATTTACTGATGCCACTAATTTCGACTTCCGAGCACTGTGCCTGAAATTTGGTTATTAGCTGTCCAGTACAGGAACAACTGAGTCCGCCCGTCATCGAACGTAGTTGGTGTCATCAGATCTTGAAGAAATGTGTGTGCATGAAATGTGGTGACTGAAGCTAAAGCAGTTTCAGATCACCTGATGTCTGTTTAGAGGCAGATCACCACTCTGATGTGTTCAATTAAATTGTGATTGTAGGCGACCGAATCACGCTCACGGTGCGTCCGGTGCCTGAATTGTGCGAGTTGACAATGACCCAATCAACTGGGCCCAACGATGACAATGACATGAGCACATCCAGGGAATTGGTGCTCAGGGGCAGTGACTCAAGGAGATGTTTGGTGGGTTTGTCGTGTTTATTTGTTTGCTTAATGTTCGGAAGGAATTGTGTTTGTGCCGCTGTAATATTACTTGGTTGACCCATTATTCCTATGGGTGCAACTGCCATATCAACCTGAATGTCATGAGCGTGGAGAAGTGACTTTAATGAATGAATGGCTTCACGACAACAGCGGTCAGTTCGATCACTGTGCCATTATGACTGTTCATGAATTTCTCACAATTTGATGTCCTTTATGGTTGGCTGCTGCTGCACCATGTGTGTGTATGCATATTTGAGAGCACCAACGAACTTTCTGCGATTTGCCCATAGTTTGGAAGTTGAACGCAGCAAGACAACGTTTACCTGCCTGTCTGTCGGCATGTGCATAGTGTGTGGCATCACATTTTGAGCCGACCCAAGGTCATCACAGGTGATGCGGTTATCTGAATGTGTGGGCTGGGCATGTGTTCTCTGTTGAGCTTTGCCTGTTCAAGTGCGCTTGTTTGCATATCTGAGGTTTCTGGGTACACTTGCTGCGATACACATTCGTTTTATCCTTAACGGTACCCAACATCTGGGCTGGGCGTTATAAGAATGTTTTGCTTTTATTATGCTCATTCATGCGCCCACTTGCGTTTTGTTTGGCTCGGCGTTATTGTAAGCCCGCACTGGTCAGTTTATTGGGTATGGAGGGGATGCGCAAAACTTTCGTGCACGAAATCTTTTGGTTGTTTACAAACCATAACGGTAATCCGTTCGATGTGTACTCAACAACTAATGACGCACTGTGCTATATGCAAAAGGAATGCTGCTACGTGGGGTTGATGCGTGAGATCTGTGCAACAACAACCTGTTGATTGGGATGTGCAGCGTGCTCGCTTGCAATCTGCTCGCTGATATTAGTCGATTTTAGGCGATTCACTGTGCAATTTGCTCGAGATCGAACAATGTAGACTGCGTTGCGTGGTGATGTTCTGTTTATGGTTCAAGATGGGGGGTTGAGGAGGTGATTTCCTTCCGGTCGCTTGGAAGTTGAAGATTTGTGACAAATAATTTCTTTTAATGGTGAAAAGAGGGTCTTACTTAGTCCAGTGGTTCACGTCAATTAATCCCATCATGCAGAGCACCTCAAGACAAACAAGCAGCACGCGATGTTTTTCGCTCAACAAAAAACATCCATTTCAATACAAATGTTTACCTTTCAAAATGTGTGCTGTGCGCAGTACCCATCCTCGAAACAAGCCTTAGCGATGTTTTCTGTTGATTTGTTTGTCGATTGCAATATACCGTGGGTGACGCCGTCTTGCGCTATGAAGTTTGCGTGGGACAGTTTATACCTACTTCGTGGGTACAACTTGAGTAGCAGTACTTGGGGTGCAATAAAAACCCCAAGAATGAAGTTTTATTCGTGTGCACAAACCGTGGATGAGTCACGCGGATTGTTTTCTGCCAACATTGAAAAGCCTCCTTCGCAATGATGAGGGTGTGAAACGAAATGGAGTGGCAATGGGTACAACGACAGGGTAAAGTTTGATATCTAAAATTTTTGGGGGCGTGATTATATCATTGAACGGTGGCGTGGGTGGCCGTCGAAAACCCCGAAAAAAAACCCCGAAAAAAAACCCCGAAACGGAAAACCCCGAAAAAAACCCCCGAAAATGAAAAACCCCGAAAATAAAACCCCGAAAACGAAAAACCCCGAAAAAAGCCCGAAAAATAAAAAATGTCAGGTATGAAAAAAATCTTGTTAGAGGTGGGTATTCATGTCGCTCGTGACCCACGAGTGAAACATCACCCCTACACTTTATAAATTGACTTCGGATCAGACTTGAACCTAGACTTGGGCTTAGGCTTGTTCATAGGCTTAGGCTTAGGCTGCCAGCCAGGAAGACATGTCCATATGAAGGAAACATCCACAAATGTACAGCTGCACAGGCTTTCTTTCAGGGTTAGGCTTAGGCTTTTGCAGGTCATGTCATGTCAAAACTTGATAACTTAACACGGTCTTGGTCGAAACGTCATAACATTAATGTTGATTGTTTTAACCAATACAAGGATAGATTTATGTACAGTGGCGGCCATAAGTGATTGGACTCTCATGTTGCTGAAATGTAAATGCCTGTTGTTGCAAGCAGGCAGCAGTGAGTGTGTTGTGTTTTGCCTGCAGGCTAGGTATGACATCACCAATTAATTATACTGCATAACAAGCCATATGCCTGCATTGCTCACGTGTGAGCATGATTTGCTTTCAGCTGGCCGAGATTTGGGCCGGCCAAAAGTGATTGGACTTTTTCAATTGCTTGTGTGTTTGGTCGTTTTGATGGTTTTTAGCGTGAAATATGGTACCTTATGAAGCAAATCGAGGTCCTCTTTTCATTTGTGGATGGTTTCCAGCCTTTCGGATGAATGGTGGTGGAGGAGTGGCTGATCGGCGGAGGAGCAACGGCTAAAGTGCACGTGTGCTCTTTAATGGATCATAAGTCAGCCGTAGAGCGTTATATCTGTGCTGATATTGGTTTATTTCCAGTGTAACTCACATGACAAAGTACAAATCAACATAAATTGTAAGCTTCAGTGGATTAATGAGCCACGATAGTGTCCTCGATTATTCCCTGTCACCGACTGCTTTGTCGGTGGATTGTAGATTTGGTGATAGCTGAGTGGAGTTGGTAGCCAGACAACTCCAAATTGAGTAAATATACAGGCAAATATGTCATAATGTTTTGAAACTGACAAAGACCGGCATTGGGTCCCTGCTACAGAAACTAAAGAGGACCCAAATTTAGCTGTCCGTCTTAACTACTGAATTATGCCCAAAAATTAGCTATATTTTTGCCACCCGTCTGTATTTCTTGAATGAGTGGTTTCACTCGGTTCTTGCCGTTTGAGAAACTTGAGCTGGTGCAGTTATCAGTCTAACTATTGGGTTAGATAGCCACCCCCACCTATGCACTCTCGAGCCGAAGACGATCACAAAATCCGCCGGTGTCCCCGACACCGACCATGTGAATCACGAATCGGGGAAATGTAACCCATAAGTACCAAAGTGTCAGAATGTAACACACACGTGTATTTAGCACGTTCCAGACAAGTATGGATGTGAATGTGCGATTATTCGTTGCGCTACAACCAATTTATGATCGACCAGAGAGTGCACCGGCACTTTAGCCTTTGCTCCTCCGCCGATCAGGCACTCCTCCACCACCACTCATCCGAAAGGCTGGAAACCTTCCGCAAATGAAAAGAGGACCTCGATTTGCTTCATAGGTACCATATTTCAAACTAAAAACCATCAAAACGACCAAACACAGAAGCTGCTGAAAAAAGTCCAATCACTTTTGGCCGGCCCAAATCTCGGCCAGCTGAAAGCAAATCATGCTCACACGTGAGCAATGCAGGCATATGGCTTGTTATGTTGCATAATTAATTAGTGATGTCATACCTAGCCTGCAGACAAAACACAACACACTCACTGCTGCCTGCTTGCAACTACAGTCATTTACATTTCAGCAACATGAGAGTCCAATCACTTATGGCCGCTACTGTATATCATACGCTCCAGGTTAAATCAAATATCTGATGATCATTGTTCAGTAGATAAGGTGACACTAAAATCTAGTTTGTCTTTATTGGCGAATAAATATGTGGTCAGTGAGACGGACAAGGCTAGTAATAATTATGTCATTGTGTGTAGAAAATTCTATGTTAGTAAACTTTTGGCTGAATTTGGTGTCACTAATGATATTCCATTATGGGGTAATTTAACTTATAAACCTATTTCTGATTCGTTTGAACAAATTATTGCCAGACATGAGGATTTAAATAATAAATTTAATCTTGATATGCAGTCGTTCACCAAAAAGTTGCCTCACATCAATGCTTTGCCCAAGTTACATAAAAAACCTGTCAAATTTAGATTCTTAGCAGCTTCACGCAATTGTTCTACCAAACCGCTATCGCTAGTGGGTTCTGTTGTTCTGAAGCAGTTTAAAGATCATTTCTCTAAGTATTGTGTTAAAATTAAGAAAAATAGTGGCTCAACTTTGTATGTTTCAGTGGATAGCAGCTTAAAAGTCACGGATTGGCTTCTGGCTAACCGCAGTAAGGTCAAACATGTCATTACTGCTGATTTTTCTACTCTGTTCACTACTTTGCCCCTAAACACAGTGAAAAGTTGTATTTTGGAATTAATCGGTTTCTGTTTTCGTAACTCAGCATCTAGTTATTTGGCAGTAAAATACACAGGACAGTACTCTAGCTGTTTCTTTACCAATGATATCGCATTTAAGGATAAGGGCTTTAACGTTATGCGACAGTCAGACGTTGCTGAATTGGTAACAGCTATAATAGACAACACTTTTGTACTTATTGGTGGTCGGATTTTTCAACAAAAATGTGGTATTCCAATGGGAGGCAATGCAAGTCCTTTGATTGCAGACCTTACGCTTTCATGGCTAGAGTTTGTGTTTCTTAGGAGCAATAAGCACTATTTTGAAGATCGATATCGTCGTATATTCCGTTATGTGGATGATGTTCTTGCAGTCAATTTTCCCAATTTTTTGACTATTGCTTCTGATATTTATGGCGCTGATCTTACACTTGAACGTACAAATGATAGTTCCTCGAATTGTGTTTTCCTTGATTTGAATATTAGGGTCAGTCAAGCCTTTCAAACAGACATTTCTATTTACGACAAAACCAGAGATTTTGATTTCGAAGTAATCAAATATTCTGATCCGTTGCGTGCCGTGCATTCTAATGTTGTGTATAATACCTTCTATTCGCAGGCGTTACGATTTTTGCGTGTTTGCACTAAATTCCACGATTTCAAACATAACATTAAATTAACTATCACCGCATTACGTCTTAAAAATGTCTGTGATAAGGACATATTAATGGTGCTTATTAAGCTGTTCGAACGCAATGCTATCCTGTTCACCAGATATAGACTCTATGATCGAAAAGATTTTGCTCACTGCATTAGCTCTGATTTTTTATAGATGTCCTACAGTCTGTTGCTTTGAATTTCGGTTCATTTTGTTTATTTCCCCCTGCTTTGGTCCCTCTCTTTGTCCCTGTTTTAGTTTATTTTTTGAAAATTTTTTAGATATCAATCCAGCCTGCCAGTAATATTCACCAACAATTAATTTCCTTTGAAATCGATAATGCCTGGACATGTTCGACAACGCGGCAATAAACGAAGACGCGATGACGATGGTCACTCTGGTTCATCTTCAAAATCTGACTCGGATTCCGATACCGTGAGTTTTTTATTTTTCGTTTTTATTTCTGTTTTGGATCGCATTCTGTGTTTTTTGCTCCGCCATTCACACATTTACGCATGTTTTTTATGTATTTTCCTGCTCTCATCGCGCTTGTTTTTATCTTCAGCCTCAGTTTTTGCCTTCTGTTTTTTAAAATTTTACCTTTTTTGCCCCAGTTAGTTGCAGGTAGAACAGCAGGATGTACTGAAGACCCGCCTGGGTGTACTTTTTTAAGTACAGGCCTAACTGCTGTTCTGAATCGGTGCTTGTCTACATTCATGGCCGAAACAAGACAGCCATTTATCTAGCTATTATTAATTTCTTCTTTCGTTAATTTAATTTCTAATTTTCCTAGTCTAGAAAATGGTTGTAAAAGCCGATTCTCTAGGAACTCGTTTTTTCTCTGCTTTTTATGGGGCTAGGTTGTTAGTTTATTTAGTATTTTACAAAAAAAGTTTTTATTTTTGCGCAATTTTTTAAATTTGCTCTTGCTCGCTTTTTTGCCTTCATTTATTTCTCTGTTTTTTCCTTTTCATTGCGGCCTTCATCAAGCTCTCACTTTTTATGGTGTCTTCTACTAATAGATAATATTAATCTGTCACAACTTTCCATTTTTATAATTAGGCTGCCAGCCAGGAAGACCTGTCCATTTGAAGAAAACTTCCACAAAAACCTAACTGCTCAGGCTTTCCTTCAGGGTTAGGCTTAGGCTTAGGCTGCCAGCCAGGTAGACCTGGCCACATGAAGGCAACATCCACAAAAGTTTAACGGAATAGGCCTTCACTCAGGGTTAGGCTTAGGCTTAGGCTGCCAGCCAGGAAGACATGAACAAAGGAGAATTACCTAACTTGTGCCCGAACTGTACCAGTGCCCATTTTTTGGTGCACGAACGACATGAATACCCTTCTCTAACCAAAAGAATTGTTTTCCACACATTTTATATTTTTCGGGGTTTTTCGTTTTCGGGTTTTTTTTTCGGGGTTTTTCGTTTTCGGGGTTTTATTTTCGGGGTTTTTATTTTTCGGGGTTTTTTTTCGGGGTTTTTTTTTCGGGGTTTTCGACCCCACCCCATTGAACCAACCACGTGAGCTTGTCGGTAGCTGGTTTGTTGGGAAAGCTCGTGATATATTGTTATTTTCGGGTGCAAACTGAAAATTTCCGACGGTCGTCGGTTCAGCCTGTGATTTTGTGATTGATCGATTATTTGTAATGAATGAGTGATGGCTACATGATACACGTACACTACTAAGGTTACTTGACTAAAATTGCGTTGACATGCCTCATCGGTCACCGGTGTATGGCCTAGTCATGTCCACATAAAATTTGGCCATTTTCAGTTTAACATGCGCATACCTATTTATGTTTGTGGAATGTAAACAATCTGATTAGGAAGTTTCGGTTGAAAAAGTCATGACAGATGTATAAAATGGAAACCGGTTGATGGCCTGGCTCACATCGTAGACTATAAAATAAAGCGACGTTTAAAAAACCTGAATGTTCGGGTTACACAGAACCGGACCAGGAGAAAAAGATAAACATCCAATGTGTAAAATGTAAAGTTGATCAAATATTGCACTTGCCTGCTCACGACTACGACACCTTTTAAGTGAAAGTGATTCGATTCGAGAGGTTTTTTTTATCAGTTTTGATATTTCATTTGATGCCCACCAATCACTGTAACTCATCAAATAAAAGAGCAGTCAGTCACGTCCCACCCGCTCGCGTTTGTTTGCTTTGTGCATTCACAATCGTTTTATTGCCGGCTGCAACAGATTATACTTTGTGGATTCGGCTACTGATTTCGGGATGTGACACAAGGCGGAACGAAAACTAAGGCTTGCAACTGGTTGTACGTCGTGCTTCTTTAGTAATTCCCAATGAATGATTCATGTATTCGTAATTGAATTCAGTGCATTCCACGAATCCTACCATCCCCGACCGACCAGGCGGCGCTATTTATCTATTTTTACGGCCATTATGCAGCCAAAAATGCGACTTTGATTGCAATCCATTGTGACACGCGTGTGTAACTGAGAGCACTCAACTGTGACCGCCAGCAGGGTTAACCGCTCTCATAAATGCACAAAAGGTACCGGCTGGTTCGACAGCGGTACCCATTTTTTGAAATCGCTGGTTTTTTTTAACAAGAAATCTGTTTTTTTACTTGTGTCGTGATGCCCAAGCCCACCTGGTGTTCCCATCCCACGCCCGCTCTGGGGTCTTCTTGAGGACACAAACATATTTTGGTATTGGTACGAAAGACCATGCGTATAGTGGCGAATGAACTTTACGATTCATCAGACTCAGATTTTTATTTGTTTCGTTCATGTGCAAGTTCTTTTTTCTTCATCATGAGCTCAATGCATGAATTCTACAGTGGTTGTTGTTGTTCAGAGGTGACCGCCATGTAGTCTAGTTGGTCACTCACATCACGTGCATGTGCATATCTGATCCGCTGTCTGCGAGTGACCAAAAACGTCCTTGATAACAAGTGTATAGTTGTAGACTCGTTTATAGATCAGTTATCATATCATGTGCAATTGGCCAGCCGCAGTCGACACATGTTTTGTGGCATTAAATGCGTGGTGAGTTTCGGACATGTGTACTTGCCAGAAATACGTTGAGGTAATTACAGTTTACCTGCAGCACTACATGCATGTATTCTGCTGAATACTCAGTTCTGACAGGTTCATTTCAAGTTTCACCGAAGTCTAAGGTTGCTGAAACTTGATCGTACTTAAACTGAAGTACTGCGCTTATATGATGCTTTTGATGAATTTATGTTTGCTTTTCATGAGCATTCACAGTGTGACCATTTTAGAATGCCGTAATGGAACGGCTCTGTCTACAATATGTGTTATGGAACGCTTTGCAGTGCAATGTGACAAGTTGCTCTGTGCTTTGGTATGGCCACACTCACACATGTCCGGTAATATTGACTTTATTGCTCATGATGTTGTGTCCACACAAACTCAACATACATAACTGACACTTTAGTGTCCCAGCGTGCCTTGCATGCGATGAAGCTGAAGCCGTGTTGCGATTGCGATTCATGCGCGATGCACATGTTAGATTTTGTGACGTATTGTTATGACGCGTTACGTTGTAATGTAACCATCCTGCATTTCATTATACGCTAGATTTCATTGCAACGGCTTTTCATTATCCGTTTTATGGACCTTTCTGTTTGCATCATTTGTTGCTGCCATGCATCACGCAACCAGGCATCCAGTGGTTTCCGCCGAGAGGCGCCCAGGATTGTCCAACGCCAAGCTTTATCCTTCCAAGTCACGTCATGTTGGCAGGAGCCTGTATTGTGCTCATGTTCTCGCTCCAGCACCGACTTTAATCAATGCCCATTTGCAGCGTTCCGTTTGTTTTATGTTCGTTTGTGTTGTTGCGTAATGGCCTGGGCTTGCGCGCCATGCTTGATTCGGTCTCTATATCTCTCAAGTCAGCTGCACTCGACGCCGACACCGCGCGGTGTGGTTATTTATTGAGTACCACACTTTATGGATGTTGTGTTTCACTTTGGAAGTTTTTCTGGTTTCCCATTAATCTGCACCTACTCTAGCAGCAGCTGTTGCGAGGTCGGGTTTGGTACATTTGTTTCTCGTACGCACCAGCCTGCCGCCAGCGGTGTTGTAAAATATTGCCCCCCTCACCTAAATATAAGAAACATTTTACCATCCGTGTTTCTTCGCTTTTACAGAGTTTCAGAAAGTTTTCTGACATCGAAAGCATCCTTACTGCTGACCTCAAACCTTGACTGTGAATTTACGACGCTTTTTAGATGCTATATTGAAGCACTGAGTGAGGGAAGCTGAAACTGTTTGTAAAAAAGTGGTCTTGGCCTTCTGCACGCACGCATCACAGTTTTGAGCTGGTTTCATAATCGCGCTTTGATATGATGTAAGCACGATAACTTATCATGTACGCGCCCCTGATTCTCTCAAAATGACAAAGTACTATGGTATCCTGCATGGAAAGTCATTCTGATTTTCATGGCTACCGTAATCATACCACCGCGAACTTAATATCAGCACGTAGTCGTGTTTTAGTCAAGAACCGACTGCATTCTCCGTGGTTCCCCCTGTATATAACCTTGCTTCCGTCTAAGATTTTGGATGAACAGAATTGTAACCTGATCCCTCATTCTCGAGGGGAGTTCCGTTCCATTTTTTGTCCCAACGATGGTGTTTCTATGGCAGTCTCTCAAGTCCTGTCTAATCATAAACTGTCCGTGTTGTTTCTGCTGCTGTTCGCCGCACAAAAGTGAACCACCATCCCAGAAAGTCTCGACTGCCCCTCACAAAGTATCGCTGGCTACATCTCACAAACCATCCCTGTCCCGATCACATAAACCATCAGTCATAACATCGCAGCCCAGTCCAAGTGTGCTGTTTGACCAATTGGATCTATCGGACCTGTCGCTGTCAGACACGGACGGCATTATGCCCGGAATTCGCAATGCGCCCACACCGAAAGCGAAAACGACTCCGAAGTCCAGCCAAAGCACTAGTCCGTCGCAAAATGGACTGAATTCGAATGAAATGATCCACAAAATTCCGCGTTTGCGGGGTCTGAGTTCGTCCAATAATTCACTGAACACACACAGTCCAACCATACCCATGTCAATGTCACACACTACCGACTCGACAGTGCGCAGGCTCAGCAACAGCACCAAGTCGCATTCAAACCAAAAGTCAAGTACAGCTGTAAATTCCGGTAATGACCGGTATAAAACGGTGTGTTTTGTTGATTGTTTGGGTGGGACGGATAGCATGCTGGGTTAGTAGTTGCTGCAAGTATGGTAGATTATTATAAGTGCCATTGCGTTCCGTGCATGTCGCCAGCAGTGAGTGAATGTATATAATAATTTTGTGGTGGGACATAAGTATGCTTACTTGAAACGAGCGTGCCATCCTCAAAACAAAGTGGTCGTTAGATCTTTTGATGTGAACACCAATGTGGCTATGTTCGTTTGTGTGTGTGTGGATGTTGTTTTCCTGTTACTGAATGACAGTATGTACCACAACGAGTGACAATTGTGGTTTTGATTTACAACCGGGTGTAACCTAACCAGGTTGTCTACAACGTAGTCGGGATGAAAACGAAACGCAAGCGTTATGTTCTTTGGCAAGCAAGTATGCTAAAGCACGTTTGTTGATCACTAATTCTTTCCGCTTGTCATAGGATCAGTGTTGGAAAAGTAAAGCATCAAATTACACATGTTTACTTCCATGTTGTACAGATGTGCCCATTTTTCACTGTTATAATCCGCCTAATTCCCTCAGTTCGAGCAAAAAAGTTTCTGAGCAAACCGAAATGTTGGCAAACAGACAAGTTACGTTGCAGCCAACGCTTGCCAACGGTGCAATGGAGCAGGCACACGAAGCGGTGACCGGACCTGACGGTACACCTGTTTGGTTGATGCACAGAGCTGGCTATGCTGGTGCCACGCTGATGCAGGTACAAACGGCGAGTGATGCGATTCGACAACTTATCTTTCACGTGTAGTTTTTTTTATTTTAAGGAGAAAGAACACCAGCCAAGCCATGACGGCAAAGTGCGCATTCGACTAAATGACAGTGGCGAAGTGATGGAAGTCGATTCAGATGATATCGAAAAGGTTCGCTCCTTTTTTGGCTAATTCTGATACAAGGTCTTTACTTTCGTCGAAAATGTCCCTGATTTTCCAGGCCAACCCCGCCGAACTGGACCGAGTTGAGGATATAGCGTCGCTTTTATACCTGAGCGAGTGCAGCACACTGCATCTGCTGCGACAACGGTACGGCTCGAATTTGATGCACACCAATGCGGGCACAATGAGCACATTGGTATTCAACCCCATGATGCCGTCGACCATGTATCATGAAAAGTTTCTCAGCGTGTTCAAAGGTAAGCGCGGGCAGGTACCTGCCTTGATCACGTGATTATTTGCATCAAGGATAATTGGAGATTTGTCACTAACGCACTAACTGATCATGACCAGCGTAAGAGGAACAAGGGCTGTCCTTGGGCACAAAATCAGTGGCGTCGAGTGGCTTCAACACAAAGTCACATGACCATGTCGTCGACCCCGGGGTCCGTTGCAGCCCTTATAATGTTTCACTTGCACACAGGCGGTCGTCGTGACACAATGCCGCCACACATCTACGCGTGTGCCCAACACGTCTATCGTCTGACACAATCGAGTGGCCGATCACAAGCCGTGCTGTTCACTGGACGTAGTGGCAGTGGCAAGACGACACAGGCCAGACATTTCATTCAATATTTGGCTATGGTCGCCGGCAGCACCAACAAGCACATCACTGGTTGGTTGTCGTTGCAATCAATGCACTGGGAGGGGCATTTATTGGTACGAATAAATTTGATTCGAATTCACATGCCAAGGCAGGACTCAAATGTTTCATCACCACTAGCTGGAGTTATACTTGTCCATTTTGGGCTTGTAGACAGAAGCCCAAAATGGACAAGTATAACTCCAGTTTAAGACATCAGGGAACCAGTGCGTACTAAAATTTAATTTGGTTCACCCCTTTACGCTGGAAACGTTAAGAAAAACAATACGTGTAAGAAGCAAAAAATTGAACAGTATAGCCAGCTGCCAATCCCGTGGATTATGTTTCATCTCGGCTGAATTAGTTCATCAAAATAAAAGATTGTGTGATCGCACTCCAATTTTGAGTGTTTCTAATATTCTCTCTCATTCATTCTGCAGTCGACAAACTGCGCGCAGTGGCCACAGTGTTCGACGCGTTCGGTCACAGTTCAACAACACTCAATCGCACCGCCAGTCGATTCGCCACGTTGTTCACACTCGACTTTGATCATCTCAGTCAAATATCGGCCGCCAGCGTACAGGTAAAGCACGGAAATTGGCCGCATATTGTTACGTATGAAATGGGCTGCGTTTGATGCTTGTACGCAGTCGGTTTCATGTCAATGCCTTGAATTTAGCTTGATCACATGTTTTCGCGCTATTGGCTGCTAAATGCCTTTTCGAACAACTTTTGTTATTGTAATACAACAAAGGCGGTATGGGAAGCAACAATCAAAATAGATGCATCAACTTACAGCGACCGTGAAACATTCCGGCACATCTTGCTGTTTCTTTTTTCAAAAGATACCGGTGGTTCGTGTTTATTACTTGACTCTTGTCTTTGTCGCATTCGCAGGCACTTCTGCTCGAAACACCGCGTGTCGTGCGCAGAACGGGCGTTTCGGATGCAGACAGGAACTTCAATGTGATGCATTATTTGTGGCGATGTGATGATCAGACGATGCGACAAACGGTTTGGCAATGGTTGCTTTTGGTCTTTGGCTACAGTCATTGTTTGTTTTGTTATAGTCGTAGTTTTTCTGCTGTCCCGTTTGTGTAACTGTATCAAGTTGTGCTTGTAAGGATTCCCCAAGTATGTTTTCTTGACTGACAGCTGTCTGAACAGCGTGGGCCAAAAAATGCAGGTGTGAGTTCTATTCAGTGAGGAACTGTATTTTCACTTTTTCTCCGAATCTGTCCAATTCCAGCTGCATCTGGACAGCATCGAGCCGGACAGCATCACGACTGTGATTGGTCGTGGGTCCAGTTGGGACGACAAGAACACGCAAGTGGCCGATGCCTATCAATTCGTACAACTGCGTGCAGCCATGCGAACATTGGGTGTTAGCGAAGAACACTGTGATGTGATTTGGATGAGTCTCGCTGCTATATTGCATCTGGCTGCGGCCAGGGCCACGCCCGGTTCGTTTGGGGAACGGTGACGATAACTAGGATTTTCATTTTGACAAAGTAGTGATCCATAACACTTGTGGATGGAAAGTCGGTCGCTATAAAGAACATACACCATCACTTAACGGTAAGGTGGATATTGAACTGTCCATCTCCAAGTTGAAGGTTTCACTACGTGCTGTAGAAGGTGACTACAGAGGGGTACCTGTACAACAAAGTAAGATGCACAGGTCATGTATCACGCAGCAGTTTCCACCTACATTGCATTGTCCACTCCAGGCACCAACACCGCGTCGCGTGCGATGTTTGTGAATGCAGCCGAAGCACACATTGCCGCCGATCTACTGGGCATTCCATACGATGAATTGTACAAGGCCATTTTTCAATCGAACACTGCTGCACAATCAGCTGCACAAAGGGATCAGGCTGATGGCAAGGGGTATGTCGCACTGCGCTGATTGATGTTTCATACACTGGTCAATAGTTTGTACTTCTGGAATTATGAAGGAAAAAAGCAGGAGTAGTGTTTTGTAAACTTTGTATATTTGGATTGTTTTTGGTTGAATACAGTGGTCCTGGGAGGATCCAGTAAATGATAAAAATTGAAAATTCAATTTAATGTAATGAATACTGTCCAAACAATATTTTTCATAATTTTAATTCCAATACAGACGAAAGCATTGAAAATGTATCTGTCTAACTGACGCTACATAAGCTGATCTTGATGTGATGTTCCAGAGCTGCTGCCACCAACGGACCGCTCAAACCGCCAAAGATTTCATTCCGATTCCGTTTGCCTGCCGATTCGACCAAGTCCAACATCACGGACAGGTTCGTTTTTCCACTGCCTTAAAAGAGGCCAATGAAAATTCACTCAGCGATTCCATTTTTGCAGAGTCGGTGACGGTCCAGATGCCCTGAATGCGTTCATCATTGGCTTGTATCAACAGATATTCAATTTGGTGATTGCTCAAATCAATAAGTAGGGTTTATATTTTATACTCTTGCGTAGCTGTTTTAACCTTACATTGTATTTTTGTCAATTCGCAGGGCGCTAGCCTCCAACTACCGAACACTAACGTCGATTATGGTTGTGGACTGTCCGGGCTTCCAGAATCCCGGTTCGATACCCGTCCCGGGCTCTGTACAGACGAAACAACGAGCTGCATCTGCGCATCGGTTGGTTTTTTCGTTATACTCTGTTTTGTTTTTGGCAGGGTTGGGATCAGAAT
The DNA here is from genome assembly GCA_030248065.1 of Rhynchonema sp. JSB1_4. Lineage (NCBI taxonomy): Eukaryota > Metazoa > Nematoda > Chromadorea > Monhysterida > Xyalidae > Rhynchonema > Rhynchonema sp. JSB1_4. Next base: position 14,995 of record JASAMV010006749.1, read on the forward strand.
TCGAAACAGAATCTCATCAGTCACAACACTATTTCACACCAAAATTGTGTGTGCCATAAAACATATTTTTGGCCCATGACCACGTGGCGTCTGACCAATTTTGAGACGAATAATCATCTCAAAGGAAGTTTCGGATTTGAAATGAAGAGCATCCTGGAATTTCAAATGAATTAACCCCATTTCAGCCGAGGTAGCAATTCGTCTGTTGGTGTGTCTGGTTCACTGTCCGATTTCTGTTTCAACTACGTCAACGAACGTTTGCATCAATTGTTCTACCAGGCTGCATTCGCTAATCAGCTGGAAATGTACAGACAGGAACAGGTATCGTAGGGTTGTGGTTGTTGGAAGATAGTCTAACTTGTTAGTGAGAGTCTTTTATACGAAACAGTTTGGCTGTTATTTTTATGTTGTGTTGATGTTAGTATTATCTGTGGGGTCAAAAGAACACTCAAGCAGTGATTGGAAGGGGTTGCTTGCGGCGATTGCACGAGTAATAATTTTTTGGCCTCCTCTGTGTGATAAAATTGCGACAAAATGCGCAAAATCAATACTATTGAATGTTAGCATCGCATCCCCATGTTAGGTAGTTAGTTTATACTGCAGACCGAACATCGGGCTATTTTGCTTGCGACCAAATATTGATGAACGAAACTGTTCTGTCATCATAGTCGCAGTGTTGTTACTCGTTAATATGCATCGTTCCAGGTTGACGTTGAGCTGGAAGAACCGTCCATATCACCCCAGGCCGTGGTCGACGTTATGGACAAGCCATCGAAACAGGACTTGGTCAGTTTTTACTCTTTATCAGAAGCAACGTTTGGTAAAACCGAACATTTTAGTTCGGGTGCAATAGTTCTTTTTACTCAGTTTTCTGTGCGTTATGCCCACACTGCTGGGCTCTTGACATTTTTATACGCAGCTTCTTCACCCAGTTAATTAGCCAAGTGCAATGCTTATAGCACGTGCTGTGCCACAACACGAGACATGTATATAACAGACTTATTACGATAACACGATGGCATAACTTGTCAAAAAGGCGAATAAAAATCTCTCAAATTCAAGTGCCCTAATACTGTCAGATCCATTCGGCCAACATCCAAGTGCGCAGTCAAGAGCGTCGTGGTTTGTTGTGGCTGCTGGACGAGGAGTCAATCTTCCCTGGTGCCACCGATGAGTCGTTCCTTGAACGTGTCTTTGTGCATTACGGTGCCAATGCTGACAGACGTGAGTAATATTCACAGTGCATCATTTGATAATAATCATACGACGGTGCTCGAATTCCGGAAAGTCGAGTTCGAGCGCAAGCAAGTTCTATGTGACGTGACATCTACTTCCATTTTTTGTGTTCCGAACTTTTGTACGATAGTGTTGAAGTTGGTAGCCGGTCCAATTTTTATCACGTGCTATTTCGTGATTTAGTGACGCCACTGACATTGAACAGGGTAAAAGTTGTTTGTCAGCTGTCTGGTAACAAGGTTTTGGCCGATCGAATTACAATTCTCAACTTGTCGTCAGTGCAAAAAGTTATCAAGTCTAACCAATCCCATCAAGTTTGACACACGAGCTTTCATTATGCAGCGGCATCAACGCTGCTTCGTAAGAGCAGTCAATACAACCATTTTGTGTTGCGACATTGTTTGGGCAGCAATGCAGTGGCGTACAGTGTGGTTGGCTGGATCAAACAGGCGCAGGACAACGCGGTCACCAGGGCTGTACTGCCGTTGTTGCAGGATTCACGCAAGTCGGTTTAGTTTTAGTGTGCAAACTGAAAGTTTGAATTTTTTGTCTAATGGTGCATTGGGCAGTCCAGCTGTGTATTACTTTATGGCTATGAACAGCACAGAGTGAAACATTTTGCTGTCTTGGAAAACGACATTGTCATGAAGTATTCCTCCGTTCCGTACAAAGGCAAACTACGCCAACACGAGCCCGATTTCGCAGCTGGAAGAATAGTGAAACATTCATGTGACTGCTGATTTGGGAAATGTTGCACATTGAAGAATAGAAAGTGGAGCATGATGATTTTCTCTTTCTATTCGTTTTGAATACACGCCACCTTCGAAATCGGGCTCGTGTTGGTGTAGCTTGCCTTTACACCACCAACCACCAAGTGTTAATAATGTAACAGCAGTGAGTTTTGCCCGTTTCGGCCTGTTTTCGCAGGCGGGCGAGGTGCCAGGCCTCGTCGGTGCGAAAGTTCATGTCAAAACGTTTTTATATAATACATGCATGCATGTAACATCAGCCAGCTGGCCATGTGCGTCTGTGGCGCTTGCGCAGCATGATAGCCTTGAAGCCTGTGTGCAGTGCAGTGCACAACATCGTTTCTGGACGTTCTGAGCTCGTTCTCTTTAACTTCGCGAACTCGATTAGAACCACGTGTTGTATACGAAGGCATCAGTATCGAATGTTTTGTGCACATTTTATGTGGATTTATTGTGGAAGCGTTATGCTGATGCTGGGTCTCGATAATCCTCCGGAGTAAATTAAAACATCCCGACCGATATTCATCTGCCAGGAGCGAGCTGTCGTCGATGTACTGCCAACTGCGTGGCGGGATGATCGCCGGTTTCGCCCCGGCCGTTGGTGCCGAGTCGTCGGTGTCCGTCCGACGTGCCACCACCGTGCTGAAATCACTCAACAATCCACAAACGCTCAAACGAAAGAGCTATTGTGCCATGACAAAAGTGCAGACCGTGAGTGTTGTATTTAACACTTGGTTTGTTTTGTGGTGTTTTCGTGATTTACAGACATCATTTGTACGGTAATGTGCTTTATGTTGGCCCGTTCCTACCTGCTCTAGCAGAGAATCGTCAGTGCCATACGAATCTGCTTTAGGAAGTCGAAGTTGATACATTGTTTCAGCGCATACGTGTTACAGGGAATATTTTTGATTTGCGTTCGAATTGTGTTCGGTTGCGCCTGAGCCACTGCTCCACACCATATCAATTAACGGAGCCACCCTTGCCCTGGGCACTCAAAATTTGCCACTCTCACCAACCACTTGACCGTGGTATTAGGCAGTGACAGGCTAACACTCTGACTAGTACTGGCTATTTTCAGTATTCAGTGAAGTTTTTGCTTCTTCTCTTGAATTTATGCCTTTGTTGCATATGTGTAGCTTGGTTTGGAACGCAGGGAGATTTGATCTCACACTTGTTAAAGATGTGTGAGAATGTTAAGTTCCACTGAGGAACAGACAAGTTCATTGAAATCTGCTCTTATCCCTGGAACCAAACGGTGCATATCCATTCCACAGCTGAAGGTGTCGTATGTATATTACAACAATGCTGTGTCTTATGTTGCCTTTTTGCACTGAATTCAACAGCAACTGTTGCCTGCCTAACTTGTGCTAATTGTTTGGGACTGCGGGCGTACACATACTGAATTTTACCAGCTATCTTGTTGTAGTTTCGAATTTTCTGGCCAGGCCAGTGAGGTTCGAGAAACTCGTTTAGTTTGTAAGTCAACCTGTGATTTCATAGCTCTTCTTACAGGTTTGATTATTTTGATTTGATGTAATAACATAATTTTATGATTTGACGACCGAACCAATTATACGTCCGTACTAACCCACTGTGTTGTGTCGCTACAATTTTGTGTCATAAGTCGCGTGTGGTTTTTTGCCCACTTTTCGCTCGATTTAGGCTCGTGCCCGTCCCTACAACTTTTGGCTTGGAAACTTGTTTCAACCACTGCTCAGATTAAAATGGGCGGTAAACTTTGTTGGGTGCAATGTAATAAAAACGCGCTCTGGTTTGTATCGCATCCTATTTTCGCTGCTCTCAGCTCACTGTGACCTACCTGCGTGTTTTTTAAGAACACGAGTAATAAATAAAAAGTAAAAAACAGATTATCCCTTTGTGTTTCATATTGTGGTAGTATGTATTCGAAAATATATTTGCACGTTTTGTGAGACGTCTGTTTACAGCAAAATAGATCTTATATCAATACCTTTTTCAATTGTAATACGATTTTATTGTGTCACAGCACGTAACACAAACGAAACAGATACCGCTTTGCATTCTGAGCTGTTTGATGTTTCTGAATTATTGTACTGTTTGTATGATTTTGACCTTATTTTTTGTGTTGTTGCTACTTTGCGCAAAAAGGTTGCAAAATTTTCAGGATTGCATCATCGAAACAGTGCGTCGTGTTGGTCGGCTGCATTTCGTGCACTGCTTGTTGCCTGATTCAAGGGCGGGAAATTTGAAAATGACCACCACAGCCACACAGAACGGCGATGGTGCTGAACGGTTGTATGATGTTCCGCCATTGGATGTACAGTTGTTGAGGACACAACTGAGGGGATGTCAGATGGTGGACAGTGTGCGATTCAATAAAATTGGTGAGGATTCTTGCGCATTTGGGGTGAGGAGTTCTGACCTTTCTTCTTGAGATTGGCTGCGCGAACGACAATTAATCAACCGTTTCCGCCAAAATTCCTGTGTCGCCCGCCCAGAAAAAAATGTTCAAATTTATATTTATTCTCTCCTGGACAAATGTTTCAAGTGCGCCATAAGTTAATCACCCTTCTGTGACTTGGCAATCTGGCGCTTGAGTGCATTACAATTTCCGGCTGTTCTCGTGGCACGAAATGAAAAAGTCCGCAAATATATGCAACACTTGATGACAACAGGCTACCCCGAGCGTATGCCGTTCGCCGAATTTTACCGCCGTTTCGGGTGTCTGATCGAAAGCCACAAACAGTCGCAGAAATCGATGCTCAACTACAGACAGACCGTGTTGGACTTGCTCAATCATGTCGAGGTTGAACCCAGTCGTTATCGATTGGGATTGAGTCAGGTGAATTTGGGACCAATCGATCGGGGGAGCACGGTTTTTCAGAAGTATTCGGTAAGCAGAATTGTGGATGAAAGTTCGGGTCTTGATTGCTGGGTCGTCGTTGCCTCATTCATGACTGCAACCCCTGTTCAAGCTGCGAAGCTCGGGCGCCAATTTTCCAACACACAATCCCTTTGTTCTGCCCACATTCTCATCGGCTTGCTGAACTTGGGGCGCACTGGTCGTTTTATGACCATCCGTTGTTCAAAATGACCACAACGAAAGTTTCGACGCTGTGTGCTTGGAGCGCTTCACACCAAGTCATTTCTTTCAAACTTCTGAATTGTCGCGGCTATTGTTCTCACTTTAAAAGACAAACGATCCATTTCGATCCCATGATCTTAATTGTCTTCTTGAAGCGTCCACTATACCAATCATTTGAAAAACCATTCCATTTTTCCAGATTTTCCTCCGTTGCGATCTGCTATCCGAGCTCGAGGACAAACGCAATCTAACACTGACCGGTGCTGTTGTCGGCCTGCAGTCGCTGTGTCGTGCCTACTTGGCAAAACGGGACATGACCAAAAGACAGGTATGGTGGTTAACCACTGATGATGTCTGGCTCGGTGCACTGATGGCCGATTCTGTACACTGACGTGACTAATTGAAACATCACACAGGTGCAAGAGCGCGCCATCCGCTGCATCCAGAAGAACATCAGCAAGTACGTCAAGGTGAAGACCTGGTCGTGGTGGCGACTGTACACACGCGTGTTGCCGTTGTTGAATGTGAATCGAACGGATCAGGAATTGAAATCACAAGCGGTTGGTGGTTTGTTGCTCACTTGGTTTTGGGAGATTTCCCGACTTGATTTTGCAGGAAAATGTTTGAGAACGTGTAGATCTGGGCTTTATTAGCCAATCCTGGTTAGAACAACCGAATTTGAAAAAAATCGACGCCCAAGTTTAGGTTGAAATCGACGAGCTGCGAGCGCGTTGTGCACAGCTGGAGAAACAATGCAGCGAGTGGAGGTTGAAGAATGATAAATTGGACGCACAACTGAGTGAGGCAAACAGTGAACTGCTGGAGGAACGAAATGCCGCTGCACAGGTACTTCGCGATTTTTTGTTTTTTTTCATATCTTTGAATTGAAGATTGGAGTATGAGTCAACATTGTTTTCTCATCGTTGCCTACGATAGCAAGCGTGTTTTGTTGTGCGAGGTTGTACCAAGTTGGTTATTGAGTTCCACATATTTCGTCAATTGTGGAAATCCTATCACACAAATCGATATAGTGCGTGTTTGAACCAGTACCGATCCATACCCACAATTGTTCAGGCCACAGACGCGCTGGCACAAGAGAACGCAGAGAAAATGCGTTTGAGTAGTGACCTACACCAACTACAAGCCAAACACACGCAACTGGAATCGAGGTCGCAACGGCTGGAGATGGAGTCGATGGAATTCAAAAACCTCAAATCCGCTGTTTTCGATGACGATGATCTTGATGGTTGGTGGGCTGGTTTCAAGCTCAGTTGAATTTATTTCAAATAGTTCACATTTGAAGCCGTTCACAACGACTTGACCCAGACACATTTTGTTTCGGCCAGAAAAAAGGTTGACCATCAGTTGCAAGTGAACAACGTACACGTCACTTGTCCATGTTAGTGCTTTCAAACATATGTTCCAAACGAAAGGCGGTAAGTCGCAGTCCTGGCATACAACAAACAAACATTCTCGAATGATAGTACCGGGTACTGGACATTGCTTTGTGATTGAGTTCCGATTTTATCTGCGTTAGAAACAAACATAATAGCTGTGAGCAAAAATATGAACCTTGTAGTTGACGTGCGCGAACGAATCATACAACTGAAACAACACATTGAAACATTAACCAAGCGAAACGACCAACTCGAACGGGAGCACAGCGAGGAGTTCAAAATCGTTGTGAAACAACAGGAGAAAAAGGTGTGCGCCCATTTGTTGCACAAACCTTGTTTATTATCCGTATAACAGGAGTAAACGAGGAGAAACTCACTTCCAATCTCGCCGCCATCAATTTGCAGCTTGCCGAAGTACAGAAGGCAAACAACGAATTGACCGAGTCCTCGGCCCAACAGAAACGTCGAGCACAAAAGGCTGTCGATGAGCTGCAGGACGTGAAGGTGCACATTGAGAAATTGGGTACTCGAAATGCGGAGCTGGAGAAGAAACAACGAAAGTGAGTGTATCTTCATTTCTGTTATCAAAGGGATTGTTTTTTTGTGGAGATGTTTACCTTGGATGTAAAACGGAACTCTAATGTTTTTGCTTTGCTTTTGCCTGCTTGTTATTTTAGCCTGTTTGGGCATGTGCGGCACACATCGACATTGTCCTGGTGAAACAGCATTGTAACTGAATCACTTTTGGCTCCGAAGAGTATTCGAGCGTTATGAAAGTTTTTGATCGCTTGCAGCATTTGATGATTGCCTTTTGAAATTAATACATAATTACAACAATGTCAAATGACACTTCCTTAATTACGCAGGTTTGATAGCGAATTGAATGCAGCCAAGGACGAGGCGTCTTCATGTCGCCAAATGCGTGACAAATACGTCAGGGAGAAAGAGGAGACGCTGGCAAAGTTGTACGGCGTGCAGCACGAACTCAGGGTATGCGATCACATCACGATAATCAGATCTGCGCACAATATTAATTAGCGGTCATCTTTTTTGGTATTGAAATTCGCTAACATGGCTGTTGTAAAAGAAGTTCAGCGTTGAGGTTTGCAGTTGTTTAGCGGTGGACTAGAAATGGTAGCTGTTTATCGGTGCGAATAATGCACTTGGATTATCATTACTGTGCACGTTTCAAACTGAACACTTGTATTTTAGCTGTTGTTGTATTGTGTGTTTGGCACCATTCAGGACGCACAAGACGAAGCACAAGAGTACAAGACCAAGTGTGATGCGTTGACCAAAGATCTGGCCGAAATTTCGGCCTCAGCCAACGATGCGAATGCAGCCGAAGTTGAGGTAGAGGTTGACTAGTGTGGATTGAAAGTTTTTGGAATTCGTACTCTGGGGCGCACTTTTTTGTACAGTTCTGCACTGTGATCGAAAGGGAGCTTATCGTCGTTTAGCAGTAAATATGTCCGTCCTTTTCACAAACAACAATCTGTGCGAATTAGATAACAATTGAACTTGTTTTTAGTTCGTTGATTTTTGTGTAGCCTGTAGTTGCTACGTTTTGCGCAAATGGCATTACATGCTAAGCCAAAATATGGCATTGCATCCCAGCACTGTTTTGCAGTTGGTGCAACTTCGACGCGCCAAACAAGAGTTGGAGCAGAAGAGTGGTGATCAGGAACAAGAGTTGGACGACATGGCTGGTCAGGTGCAACAGTTGGAGGCGACAGTGGTTCGGTTGCAGATGCAGGCCGAGAGGGATAGACAGGTTTGATGGCATGGATTTTTGTTTGCCGTTTTTATGCAATTGACACCATAAAATTTTTTAAAAACCGAGCGCATGACGTGGGTGTGTTTGGCATTAATTTACAGTATTCGCAACATTTTACGGTGTTGAAATATGCTGTACCAGCAGTACAACAACATCAATGTGTTTGGTTTGATGTGTTTGCGATATTCATCAAATTCTGCATGAAAGTGATGAACTATGGTTGTGATGCATTTTATTTCACAGTTACCGTTTTAGTAAAAGTGCATACAATGGGCACAACTTCATTGAAAAATCTGCATAATAGTCTGAGCCGAATTCTCAAAATGTGATTTTTAAAATTTATAAGGTGACCTTGCCAAGATCAGGGCGTATAAAGAGAGTTCACTTTTAGACATGAATTTCTTTTCTTTTCTAACTCCAGTGAAAACCTAGGTAGGTAACTTACCATTATTTATCGACCCTGATCGTGTATTGCAATTCAAGAACCCCTCCAGCTTTTCGGCACATTTTGAGAATCTGACCGAAAACAACTCTTCTTCAAAAGAAAAAGTTTTTCGATAATTTATTGGTGCACAAAACGGTTTCTCATGTACCAAATCATTTCATTGCATGGGTAGTTTTATGCATGAGGTATCACACTTTTCGTGGTCACCTCACGGACAAAGATGCAGATCAAACAGGCCCCCGGCACTGGCACAATGCAGCTTGCTGTTGTCATCCGGGTACTGATACGCGTCCGGACAACCCGCATACGTGCCTGAAACGCCGCTTGTTTGTGACCATCTCCAAAAATGTTCAATATCAAATTAGTGCGCAGTCGTAGCACAACTGCTTCACCTACACGTCACAGGTCGACAATTGCCCGGACACCCGGCACAGTCATGTGGCCATATCTGCATGGCCATGTCGTAGCCGACTATCACCGACAGGTCGTACCAATCCTTGTCACCGGCTTGGAAATTAAACTCGGCCAGCGTCCGACCACCCCAACCGGCCTGAATGCATTTAAAGAAAACTGGTCATAAGAATGGGATGAATGAGTACCGAGTTTTCTCAGATCGACGTTATTTCCAAGCCAAACCTTCAAATTGCCGGGTCCGACGGCGTTGTCCCAATTACACCATTGTCCCGGCTGCAGACCCGGACAGAGCAGGTATGGTGCTTGATTGTTGGCAGTCCATACAACATCGACTGCATTGCCACAATTGTTGTGAATGTGCACGTATGAAGCACTGATGATCAGGGGCTGGTGGAGAATGAATAGGAGAGCGATCAGAGGGAGCATTGTGATTGACTTGGTTGGAATTCGCAAGTAGGACAGATACTTGGGCTAATACTGACCTTAGATTTCGACCAACGTTACGCTCTGTATTTATAGCCTGATTCTTCGCTGTTTTACATTATTTTGGGCGTTTGGCGAACCTTGTTTAGCGGACAGTACTGGACAGGTGTGACTGTTCCCACACGCATTGTGTGGTTGGTGTTCATGGGTCTCAGGTGTGCTTAGAAGTACACACCGAGAGTGCGTAGTCATGGTCTTTTCTGTGTTGTTGTTGTGTTTTGTTTTGCTTCCAACAAAACGTTCACTGTTTGCTCTTCACTTTGGATGTTGTTTCCTCAGAACACAGTTTCACACTATTTGTGGGAACAAGATTAGCTCGTCGTCTTTACACATTCCATCACGACATAAGAAAAGGAACTAGGAATATAAAGTCGCACAAAAACATCTCCACTAGTTGCCTGATTTCGCAGGTTCACAGTCGCGATGCGGAGACACGCGAGCAGGAGATGGAGGAGCTGCGTGCGGGCACACAACGCAGGGTCAGGGCGTTGGAACAACAGTTGGAAGATGAACAGGAGGAAAAGATGACGTTGCAGAGGGAGAAGAGGGAAATGGAGATACGACTGCATGAGGCGAACACCAGGGAACTCGTCAGGTCGGTCAGTGATGTGCATGACACGTATCTAAACTGAAGCCAGCACTGCGACCACGGGAAGGCAAAGGCAAATTTTGACTGCGGGGAATCGGGTTAATAATCGCGACCAGCGTAAACTTGCGTATTTTTCCGCAAAATATGTTTGAAAAAAAGGGTTACCAACTGCCCAAAAACACCTACTTTCGACAAAATTGTGTTGGGAAACAGGCTACAAATGCACTGAAAGCGTTAAAAAATAGTCATTTTGGACTGCTTAAACCGATTTACAGTCGTTTTAATAACATTGTTTCTCTACCTTGGAAAATTTCCCATAAATTTTTGGAAAATACTTTCCAAATGCTACCACTTAAATTTAAATTTCCGGATACATATTTTTTGCGGGAGTCGGAAAAAACGTTTTTTTCGTTTCCGGTACACAAGTAAAACCAGGGTGGCAATGTGAAGAAACAATTTTACGGAGATGACCGTAATTTGTGCACCAACTGTTTACTTTCGCCTTGCCTAATCGTGCTTTCCTTCAAGATGCTTTTTGACTTTGAAACAAGTGATGAGTTTTGACACGACGGTCTTCTGAGCATTTCATACATGCTGAAAGTTTGTTGTCAACTGATGTTTCATATATGTTTACTGCAACACTTTTGTGAGCCAAAGAACTTCTGCCCGCCATAATTTTTCCCATTCTGACCACTTTGCTGTTTCAGGGACGAATCGTTCGAAACACAGCTGAAACGTGATCTGAAACGCACGAAGGCGTTGCTGAAAGACGCACAGTCGATGCTGCAACAACAGCGCACCACCGGGCCAAGCCGGGGATTGGTGAAACAGTTGCAGAATCAGGTTGGACATACTAGTGGACTGTGCTGAATTTACGTTGCCTGATCCCCAGAGCGTACTCATCTAAATTATTGGAAACCGTGCCATTTGTCAGTAGCACAGCATGAAACGTTGTCAATGGTATATGAGCAGTGAGGTTTACCCTTTTCGTTCTTTTTTTACGAAAGGGGGTGTTCCAAGACGTCGTTAGTGAAAATGCACTAGACGGCCGCGTGATCCTGAAAGCAGATGTTATTGCCTTCACGCGAATGCATCACGTTTTGCGCACAAGCATCTAACGTTGTATTTCGTAAAGTTTCCCTTTCCCTTGCAGCTCGAAGATTCGGAAGCCGCCCGTCTGACGGCAATCAAAGCGCGTCAACGTACAGAAGCCGACTTGAACGAAGTCCGAGCGCAATTGGAAACGGCCATGGTCGCCAAATCGGGCCTCGAAGATCGACTGATGAATTTGCTCAAGGTTTGGGTTCATCTGGATTGCTGTCAATCCTCGTTTGGTGACATGATCGGGCGACCCCTGACATATTCGGTCCCTTACCAGATCGCAGACCAAAAGGCATAAAGAACTATAAATGTTCACTACACGAAAGTCATCACAAAGCACGTAGGTTCGGTGCACAAAATTTTGGATACATTGATACCACTAGCTTTTTCTTCCAAATTTAGGAGAAAAACGCCCTATCAGCCCAGTTGGAGGAGCAATCGGACGAATGTCAGGAGCTGCTGAAAAAGTACAAGGCGGCCGTACAACAGAGCTCGGTGGATTCGATCACGCTCAACGATCAACAACAACAAATCAGTGATCTAGAGCGGGAGATTGAACGCATCAAGGAACAGGTTGGGGCAATACGGCAGGCGTGACAGTGCAATTCTGAACGCTCTCGGGCTCGGGGTTTTATCAAATTTCACAATCTGCACAGTGCACATGAATATTATTTCAGAAGCCAAAATGTAGCTATTCTACCTTGATGCAACTCTCAGCGCCTAACGCCATAAATGTTTGCACCTAAAAGGGGCAAAAAATCTATTTCCTCCGTAGCAAGATCCGTCGAATTTGGCAGACGTCTTGAAAGTGTTTTGCCCGTTGTATAAAGAGTGTGGCTTTTTTCTACTGAAAAAAAAACAATCTTAGCCAGGTGTTTATTGTTGTAGTAACAATCACAATAATCAAACAAAATAATTCCCGAAAGGTATCTAACTACACAAACATTGAATCCTTGCATCAATCACATTTTGTTTCTGTACCTATCATCTTGCTTGCCACTTTAGGCGAGCGAGGCGCAGCAACGTTCGCAATGGCAGGAGGTGCACATGGTCGACAAGCACAAACTGCATCTGGCCGACATGAAACAACGCGATCTCGAAGCGAAACTGGAGTTGGAGACTGCGGCCAAGGCTCGGCTGGAAGCACACACCGCGCAGATTGGGGCACAATGGGAGGAGGCGAAGAATGAATTGATGACTGTAAAAACTGCGTTGGATAGGTCGGTGGATTATGAGATAAATTCAGGGCGAAGCACGGTATGCTGTGTGATTCAATGAAAATGTATGTGGAAATTCAGTGAAACACGGCGTACATTGTAGTATATCATGGTGTCGGCTGAAGCTGGGGTTAGTCAATTCATAGTATAGTGCATCTGAGAAAACTGTGCTGCCGGGCTAGTTGTGCGAGTTAGGCGGCTTTCACAATGCATGCGGGTTGCGGGGCACATCGGCCCGCAACCCGCACTGTGCATTGTGAAGACAAGAAATGCGGACACACGAAATGCAAGACTCACGTTATACTTCCTAGCGTGTGGCACGGTCGTGGTTGATCTGATCTCGCATACTACCGTTGTGTCACAATGTTTGAGAATAAACTAGCGGAAGTCATTCTTCGTCGTACCTAATTATCAGTGTTCAATTGCAGACAACTCGAATTGCACCGTCGTTTGAAGGAGGAGGCGGAACGTGCTGGAGACACGGTGACCGAAGCACAGAAACGCGAGGCTGAGGCCATACAAAAGGCACACGAACTGGTGGGTGTGAAGGGGATTGATGGTGGATAGTTGCTGTACTGTTAATGTTGGCCGTTGACAAACTTGGAGATTGGATAGGTCGTGCCTTGGCCGCAGGAAATTTTGTATCCACTAGGTGTCAAGGCTATCTATCTGCTGCAGCCGCTTCGTTACAGAAGTGACGTGGCCAAGGCGGGACCAATTGGTTTGATGTCATCCGTCCATTGGCTGACTGTAATTGCTTGGTGTTTGGCACCATGCTGGACCAGAAACACAAAGTTACATACAGATGTGCATTACGTATATTTACACGTATAGGCAATCCGCCAGCTCATGGCACTCGCACACACAGGCTGCATGCTGCATTACTGCCGTCAATGAATGCATCGATTCTCTGCAGTTATCCGTTGAAACTTCCCCAAATTTTGTAACAGTGCAGAAACGTGTTATGGCAAGCAGCAAATGAAAACCGGATAAATTAGAAAGCGGTCATCAAAGTATGACACTCGCTCAAAATGTACAATTTGTTTAGAAAATAGCGTGTGCTGCTGCATGCGCTGTGTGTATAAAAAGTGCTATGAGCCGATGGATTGCCCATACAGGAGTCAGCGCTTGAACGTACCGAAGAGGAGCATCAAGCGACGTTGTCCGATCTGAAGCTGGCCATGCGTCGAGTGGATAGTCTGAAGGCTGCGTTGCACGATGACCTGGACCTCGACTACATATCGGAGACGGAGGAGGGACACGGGGACGAAGAGGAAGAGGAGATGGAGGACAGGGCCACTCATAATAGCAGGTAGAATGTGTGTGTGTGTGTGTTCACAAATGTAACGTTTAATCGTTTTTGTCCACTGTTTGGTATCAAACTTGATAAAGCTAACGTAGAAAATGACATTTGATTTTCCTTCAGCTGATTAACCAGTCAATATCTCAAACATGTGTCCTGACACCAGTGCCACAATTTAAAATTATTGATAAACTGTAATTACTGTGTTTTTCAGTTCTGGCGGTCTGAACACATACAGTAACTTGACATCACCACTTCCAGCGAGCACTGTTAGCGGTGGCGATATGTTAGACAGGCCAGGTGGGTTCGTTTTATTTTGCTTGCATTGTTATTTTCATACAGTTAATTTTGTAATTTTACCAAAAAATTCTATAATTTTCAGACTCGAAATGGTCAGACGATCTGAACCAACCAAACAATGCTCCCAGAGCCACATCGACGCCTTCTGTTGAAGCTCAATGATAATTTTTGTTTGAAAATTCGTAGACATTCTCATACTCGAATTGTTAATCCGCTTCTTAGGTATAGTCTTTCATTTTATTCTCGGTCCAAAGAAAGTATACAGCAAATGTTTCATCGCAACAGCAGCCATAAAGCCACCCCCAGGTTCCGGCCACGGTTTCCGACCTGTTGGTTATCATCCACGACGATGACTGCTGTTTTCAAGGCGTTGAAACATTTTCTGTATACCGCCTCTGGGCTGTTATAAAACGGAAAGACTATATTACCCTGTGTGGTGGGACCATGCATTTGATTATGAAACCTGTTATGTTATATTTGTAATTGGAACTTCAGTTCGAGATTGTGCTCGGTAGATACTGTACCGAACGGATTAATAGCGGGGGCATTTGTAAGCTATAGTTTACGTTACATTCGTTGGTGGACAATTACAATTTGGTCGTTCTTCCAAGGGCAGTAAATTATACTCCGTCCTGCCTGATAACCGTTTGCTTTGGTTTTGTGATTTATAATTGTACGCAAAGTTCTGGGTTAATCGTTCAGTTTATTGTGCATACTTCGCCTTTTCATAACTCGGGCATCATAATCTTTTTCTGGGACTCTTATTAGGTTCTGGGAATTTTCTTGTTTCTCGTTCTTACTTTGGCGCTTCTTTCCTGGCTTATGCTTGCTGCAGTTTTTGTATATGCATTCCATTATGCGGAAATTCCAATTATCCGAATCTTAGTTCTGTGCA